>CM055963.1:50190000-50467500 GCA_029531755.1 Holothuria leucospilota | reverse complement strand
ATTTGTAGTAAACACAATAAAATTATCAATAAAAGAAAAGTCCAGCAAATCTCAGTTTTGGTTTCTACTTGTCCTTAGCAAATTCTGAAATTTTGAGTTCGATCTTTCATGCAATAGACCTATTAAAATCATATCTAAGCAGATGGAGTGGAAGTCTTTTGGGAACAGGGCCCTGTTTTATTGTTCTTGTTACGGTCGAAGCCAAACGATTCTGGCTCAAATTAAGTTCTGTTTTGAGTAAATTTTATGCAATGTATTTGTATTTAGAGGGGTTAGAAAGTAACTTAAGTTTTTTTCTCCCATTAAAGAACCCTTTTGTGGAAAAGCGCAGAAACCACAATGTTCTTTGTATGTCTTGTCCTCTTGTTTAATGGTTGCTTTCTCGTGTAGTTATGATGTCAAATAGTCAAATTATGTATGAAACATTTGATCGTCTTCTTAGACATTATTTTCCTCTATTTTGGTGGTTAACTGGTTTGTATGGAAGAAAAACTTCCACTCAAGCAATTTTCAACAGCCTAGTAGAATATTTTGAACAATTATGTGTGAGAAATGCATTTTGTTCTTTACAGCTGAGGATGCTAAAATGGCAGTGAAAAGTGGTGTTGCAGGAATTATTGTTTCAAATCATGGAGGCAGACAGCTAGATGGTGTACTTGCTTCAGTGAGTTTTCTTGGTCTAAATAAGTGAGAGAAGATGGGCATAATTTGGATTCCCTTTATTTAAGCACCCTGTCAAAACAGCAGAGCTGCAGCCAAGCTGCAGCCACAATTTCCTGTTACAAACATAAAAGCAGAATTAATTGAATGCCACAATTGAAATGTGTATAGTAAAAAAACATGGCTGCAGCTGTTGCAGGATAGCTGAGGCAGCTGCAGCCTAAAGTTCTGCCACAATTGAAATGTGTATAGTAAAAAAACATGGCTGCAGCTGTTGCAGGATATCTGAGGCAGCTGCAGCCTAAAGTCCTGCCACAATTGAAATGTGTTTAGTAAAAAAAAGCATGGCTGCAGCTGTTGCAGGATAGCTGAGGCAGCTGCAGCCTAAAGTTCTGACATGGTTCCTTAGGCACCTTCTAGTTCACCCATCACAAGGAACACAAGAGACATGTCATGCAACAGTAAAGAAGGATATACAATGAACAAAAGTGGGTATAATATATTGTGTAATGTCCAGCTATGATTAATGCAAGGTGACTGTTATGAACCACAGCTTTAAAGGGAAATACTGCATATGTGTTTCAGAAAACCTTTCATATATGTAAAATCATTATTCTCGATGTATAATGATAGGTAATTCAAAATAAAGTAGCTGCCAAAGGTAATCTTCAAGAAATGGGGTTTTAACAGAAACTTTGTTTCAACTTTATTTATTGAGGGAAACTCAATTAGCTTGAGCTGATCTTCCATGAGGCCCTCAAACTTACAAAATATACCACACAAATAGTCAAGTCAAAGGTGTAAAGAAACAAAACAGTGATAAAACAAAACAAAATGATGAATAAACATAAAAGAAGACATCAGCAAAACCTTGCAGAACATAGAACCAAAATTAAACCAGGACCAATAACTTTAAAGTTAAAAACCACAAAAGTAAAGACATTCAAAAGTTGCTAAAAAAATAGAACAAGCATATGCTGGGATTTGAGTGGATATCAGTCGAAAGCCTAAAAACTTAAAACTTATAAACGTAAGATTGTAGAAAATGTATGATCATTACAAAAAAGTAAAATATAGTTTAAAACTCAGTAAAAAGTAGTCAGTAGTAGCTAAAAATTAGAAAGAAAAAATAACAAATCTTAGGATTAGCATAAAAATTGTTAAAGACTAAGATATCTAAACATAAAAATTAAATTAAGCTTGTAAAGGTAAGATAATAAAATCACATGATCATCAAATTAAAAGCAGGGGAAGAGGCATTAAAAGCTGCTTTATAAATGTTTAAATCTGTTCAGTGTGTTTGCTTGTTTGATATTCAAAGGGAGTGCATTCTAATCCTTTGTCTGGAGATATTTAAATCTTCTTTGATGTTCAGTGGATCCTCTAGGAATATAAAAGTGTCTTGAGGTAGTAGATCTTTGAGAATAGTCGTGGATTTTGGCTGTCTGAGTAAACAAATCATTCATGTGGGTGCTAGATTGTATATGTCATTACCAATCTTGTGTTTTACATGCTTTTTGAAACTTTTCCAACTTAATTCTTGAAACCATTTGGCTGAGTTTTGATCATAGGAAGCATCTAGAATAATTCTGGCAGCATTTTTCTGTAACGTAGTTATTCTTTCCCCATCTCCATCACTTCACTCACCCCACACAAGACAACAGTAGTCTATGAACGGTAAAATGTAACCTTTATAAAATAATTAGCATGTTTCCTTGTTCAGGTAAGATTTGATCCTGTGTAATAAAGGAATCCTACTACTCAGTACTATGCACTTAAAATACATGGTCATGCCATAAAAGATGGCTGTCTAAATGTACAGCTAATATTTTTTCAGAACTGACATTTTTCAAAGTGATATTATTTAGTGACATCTTCAAGGTATGGTCATAGGTTTTATAAAGGATATATTAATGTTGCCTAGAACACTCCAGCATAGTCTTTGTTTTTATCAGTATCACCATTTTATTACTTAAACACCAGTTACTTATGTTTTGTGCGTCATGTATTTTCTGCTGGAGCTCATTGAAGTCAGTGGTAAGAATATTAAGTGTTGTGTTGTCAGCTTACATGCCTGCATTACAATAATTCAGACATAAATCAAAATCAGTATTAAATAGAAGAATTAAGGAGTAAAGGCCCAAGGATGGAACCTCAAGGTTCGCCACAGGAAACATTAATGGTAGACGAAGTATTGCCATTTACGTGTACACATTGTTTTCAGTCTTTTAAATATTCAGACCAGAACAATGGAGAGGATGAGAATTTGTAAACATTTAGTTTTGACAATGATGCATCATGATTTACTTAATCAAACGCCTTGCACAAGTCCAGAATAACAGAACCTGTCAGTTTGCCTTTGTCAGTAGCCACCATCCATTTGTCCATTCCTTTTAAAATAGCTGTTTCACACGATCGAATGTTTTGATCTGAATCCTGACTGGGTGGTTCTCAGTACATTATACTCATTTAAATAATTATAAAGTGATACGTGTACATGCTTTACTATGACTTTTGACAACACAGGGAGTATAGAAATCCATATGTAGTTACTAACATCTAGCTTAGAATCACTTTTGTGGATTGGAATGACTTAAGCTAGTTTCCATATATTTGGAAATGTGCTATCATCAATACTTAACTTGATAACATATGTAATGCAGTGAGCAATATACATAGCACTATTTAAACCTTAAATAATCTTGCACTGAGTTTATCAAATCCAGTTGCCTTAGAAACATTAAGAGAAAGCAAATATTTAAGAACAAATAAAATTCACTGTATATATATATATATTCTGTTTTTATAAAATTCTCTGTTCATACTAAATATTTAAGAACAAATTAAAATTCACTGTTTGCAGCTTACCAATAGTTTGTTCCCAAAAACACTGAATAAGTAACTCTTGTACATTCTTGGGAATAGAAGCCATTGTCATAGTCTGTTGGTGAGACTGAATGGTTTTGTAATGATGAAATGTATTTCTGTCTGTGACACATTGATGCAATGTAAACACAATATTTTCCTTTTAAGGGGGAAAAAATAGTACTAAAGACAGATTTTTATCCCTGCGAAAGATATGTTCTATTTCTTAAGAAAATTTTATCTGCATGCGTGTTGAGGTCAGGTATTTGTAACTTTATTAAAATAATGCAGATGTGTACATGCATTGTAATGCAGTATGTATTAGTTTTGAAGAATCTTATAATTGAATGCCATGAAATGTTTGTTGAAATTTTTTACTTTTCAATCCATAGATTGATGCTCTCCCAGAAGTGGTTGAGGCTGTGAAGGGGTCTGAAGTTGAGGTGTACCTTGATGGAGGGGTGAGACAAGGAACTGATGTCCTCAAAGCCCTTGCTTTGGGAGCAAGGGCAGTCTTTGTTGGTAGACCTGCTCTTTGGGGTTTGACATGCAAGGTAAACTGCTGGAGGAACTAGATTGCCCAGCTTTCATGCATGTACTTTTGTCGTAAATGTTATGGTGAATGCTGTCAGAAATAAAAGAATGTTCCAGTGGCAAAGTGATGAAAACTACATTTCTGACTTGCTGCGTACTGTTGAACTAAAGCCGCTTCTGGTTATTCATGGAGAGAAATGCCTAGGCATTTGCATTGATTGGACAAAGCTTTGACATTTTCACCTATGTATTTGTGGTGGCATGTGTATGTATGTCTCTATGTTAGTATGAGTGTGTGTGTGGTGCCTAGCTAGTATTACATATCTTAAGAAGAGCTCTAGTGAAAATCCTCAAAAATGACATGTAGATGCATATAGTGAGTAGAAGAACCCTGTTGTTTTTGCTGAAGGTCACAGATTATCTGAGGTCACTGAGGCAAAGTCTGAAAACGTTGACACGGTATGTCAAGCTGGGAATCATGGATAATTTTCATACTTGGGTTTGTGAATTTGTAATAATCAGTAAAAGAATCCTACAGTTTTTGGTTTCGATGAAAGAGAAACCTATGCGGTCATGATGGCGTATGTGTGTATGTATGTGTGTGTGTGTGTGTGTGTGTATGTGTGTGTGTGTGTGTGTGTGTGTGTTTGTGACGCTTAGCTTGTGTGCGCGATATCTCAAGAAGAGAAACTCCGACAGTTTTCAAACTTGGTACGTAGATGCCCCATATTAAGAGGAAGAACCCTATCGTTTTTGGTGGAGGTCAAAGGTCATCTGGGGTCACCGGGGGTCAAAACCTGAAAACCTTGTGTGCACGATATCTCAAGTTAGGAAGCTTGGATGAATTTCATACTTAGTGTGTAGATGTGTTATGGTAAGAGGAAGAACCCTATTGTTTTTGGTGGAGGTCAAAGGTCATCTGGGGTCACCGGGGGTCAAGACCTGAAAACCTTGTGTGCACGATATCTCAAGTTAGGAAGCTTGTATGAATTTTATACTTAGTGTGTAGATGTGTTATGGTAAGAAGAAGAACCCTATTGTTTTTGGTGGGGGTCAAAGGTCATCTGGGGTCACTGGGGTCAAAACCTGAAAACCTTGTGTGCACGATATCTCAAGGTAGGAAGCTTGGATGAATTTCATACGTAGTGTGTAGATGTGTTATGGTAAGAGGAAGAACCCTATTGTTTTTGGTGGAGGTCAAAGGTCATCTGGGGTCACCTGGGGTCAAAACCTGAAAACCTTGTTAACATGATATCTCAAGATAGGAAGCTTGAATGAATTTCATACTTAGTGTGTAGATGTGTTATGGTAAGAGGAAGAACCCTATCATTTTTGGTAGAGGTCAAAGGTCATCTGGGGTTACTGGGGGTCAAAACCTGAAAACCTTGTGTGCACGATATCTCAAGGTAGGAAGCTTGGATAAATTTCATACTTAGTGTGTAGATGTGTTATAGTAAGAGGAAGAACCCTATCGTTTTTAGTGGAGGTCAAAGGTCATCTGGGGTCACCGGGGGTCAAAACCTGAAAACCTTGTGTGCACGATATCTCAAGTTAGGAAGCTTGGATGAATTTCATACTTAGTGTGTAGATGTGTTATGGTAAGAGGAAGGATCCTATTGTTTTTTGTGGAGGTCAAAGGTCATCTGGGGTCACTGGGGGTCAAAACCTGAAAACCTTGTGTGCACGATATCTCAAGGTAGGAAGCTTGGATGAATTTCATACGTAGTGTGTCGATGTTTTATGGTAAGAGGAAGAACCCTATCATTTTTGGTGGAGGTCAAAGGTCATTTGGGGTCACCGGGGGTCAAAACCTGAAAACCTTGTGTGCAGGATATCTCAAGGTAGGAAGCTTGGATGAATTTCATACTTAGTGTGTAGAATTGTTATGGTTAGAGGAAGAATGCTATTGTTTTTGGTGGAGGTCAAAGGTCATCTGGGGTGACCGGGGGTCAAACCCTGAAAACCTTGTTAACATGATATCTCAAGATAGGAAGCTTGGATGAATTTCATACTTAGTGTGTAAGAAGTGTTATGGTAAGAGGGAGAACCTTCTTTTTTGGTGGAGGTCAAAGGTCATCTGGGGTCACTGGGGGTCAAACCCTGAAAACCTTGTTAACATGATATCTCAAGATAGGAAGCTTGGATAGATTTCATATGTAGTATGTGGATGCGTTTTGGTAAGAAGATGAACCTATCACTTTTTCGTGGAGGTCAGAGGTCATCTGACGTCACTGGGGTCACACACTGCAAACCTTGTTAACACGATATCGCCAGGTAGGAAGCTTGGGTAGATTTCATACTCAGTATGTGGATGCGTTGTAGTGAAAATATGAAAGCTTTCGTTTTTAGTGGAGGTCAAAGGTCATCTGGGGTCACAGGGGTCAAAAAGCAAAATTTTAAGAATTCCCAAGATCATCTCATGGGTTCACCAGAAGTCAAAATGCAAATTTTCCCAAGAATTCCCAAGATCAAATATGAACCTAAAATTATTTTTCCAACATGTTAAGATATCACTTGACCAGTGACTGAAAGATATGGGACATCATGGCATTATTTGGAATAGAACATGTATCATCGAAACCTCAATGCATTTTTGCATTCTGGTTTAGTGGAATTCAAAGGTTGTTGGTGTCAAATGAGGTCAAATGTTGAAAAACTGTAAATATGGTATCTCAAATTATGAGGAGTGTATACTGTTTAGGCTTGGTATTTGGCTGTCACACTGGGTAATTTGAATGGTATTGTAGGATGACCAGAGGTCAAACTGAGAATTGTGTAGTTAAGTTTGACATTTGAGGGTCAGGAAGCCAAATGGCTCATCGATGACCCTATACCAGAGTGAGCGTGGATGAACACCGGCGAGATTCGCCTTCTCTTTTCGACTAATGCTCAGAGGTTAACAAGGCAGGTGTGTACTTAATCTCCCAGTCCTGCTCCAGGGACTGCCATTTGACATCCCCATCTGATGCAGGTGAGTGTGTCCCCAGTCTTTAGCCACTTTCTTTCCAAAGGCTGGGAGGGGTGGTGGTTCCTTGCTCTGCACTACTGCTGGATAGCTGAACTGAGCAGAGTGGACAACAACACAGCATCACAAGATAAAAAGCATGGGTACTTTTCATACTTGGTATATACATTGCTAGAAAGTGAATTTTTATGCTGAGAAGAGAACTCTGTTTGTTGTGGCAGAGGTCAAAGGTGTTTGAAGGTCATCTTGGGTCACTATAGGCCAAACTCTTAATACCCAGGTTTCTTGACTTGTATAGTGGCATTATGGATCTCATTGTGTTTTATGCCCACAGTTTATACTGGATGCTACTTTAAAAATGCATAGGTTCAATATTGCATAGGGGGAAAATTTCAGGATCAACAAAAGATTTTGGGTGCAATGTTCAAGCTAGAATTACAAACAGGATATGAATGATCTACTAAATTGGTGCTAGGGTATTCCTGTGAGACTTCAAGATGGACTCACTCCTTATTAAACCAATGTAGCTGAGAATAAAATTTCTCATGATTGGTTGCTCAGTGCTTGTGCCAGTTACTTATAGTTCCAAATATACCACATGTGGCTTTTGAATGCTTTACATAAAATTGTTTTAGTGTACGACATGTATCCTCTTTGGATTACAATCAAGATTGAACTCCATTCATGAATGAATGGATGGACGGACGGACGGACGGACGGATGGCAGTGCTCACAAAGTGACATCTTCTGAGGCTTAATTAAAACTCACTCTTCCTAAACTAGAATTTGAAAGTACATTTTTTGTCCAAAAATTTATCAGGTTTGGTGATTTTGTAAAATATTTTAAATCCATTTTTCCTTCTTTTAGGGTGAGGAAGGGGTTCACTTGATGCTGGAAATATTGAAGAGAGAGTTCAGTGTAGCTATGGCCTTATCAGGTAATGACAATTGAGGCATAAACTTAAGTTTTTGTATCTCAGTCAAAAAATGTCTTTCATGTATTTAATAGAAAATGCTTTGATAAGTTTTTCCTGTAACATACATGCAGCAGTCTGCTGGCTTTCGTATTATGTAGAATTTACCATACTTTATACAAATACACAAATGATAAGACCTTGATTGCATGTTGCTATCTGTCAGTTGAACAATAGAAATGCTCTTGTCATTGGATCTGATCCCACAGGGTCCTCTGGGAGTATCAGGCATTGTGCAGATGGTAGCAAAAGTAATTCAGAGTATTCAAGCAAACCTTCCCCCTCCCCACATTTGCAACCCCAAGAGTTGTACCACCTTTGTATATGTATTAGGATGCATAGCAGAATGTCTGGAACTTGGGTTTGTCTATTATAGTCTTTATATACACCAGATTGCAGGACTTGATATTCCTTTGTCTAACAATATTCCAGGGCCACGCCCCTGAACCACCTAAATTTTTGCACCCCACTCTAAAAATCCTGTCTGTGCTCCACAGTTATACTGAGATAAGTATGTGCACTATATTGTGAGCTTGGTGTGGCCTTTGCCAGACAAAATACATGTATTCACAGCTACTTTAAGTGAATAAAAGACATACAGATGTTTTCAGATTTTGTATTAAGCAGTATAGCTCCATGAGGGAAGGTAACCTAACAAAAGTTAAAATAAATTTTAACTAAAAGTATATTAACTTTAAAAAGAGAACTGATAAAATGGCCTCCTGAGGCTGAAAATATGGGAGCACATAGCAAGTATGAACCAACTTGCTTATTCTTGGCAAGAAGGCTCTGTTTATCAGAATGTAGCCTTTATCAAAACATTTATGTAAATATGATGGGGACATTAATCACTTTGAGCAAATTGCATTGGCTTTAATAAAAACCAAGGAAAGGAGTGGAAATTTCTTGATGTGACATTCTGAAAGAGTGTGACAGATTTTTGGGGGATTTCAGAACTTAAAAGTAAAATGTGTTAGTGTCACATTATACTGTTGGGAAGAACATGTGTTATCTCTACTGTATTTCTTTTCATGTCTTTTTATAAACACACTAATGGAAATACTAGTTGAATTGAGTGAAAAGTTTTGAGTTGAAAGATTGAGTTAGGCCAGTGAGTGCCATTTGCATATGCCTGTGCGTATGATTTTCAAGAGTGACTTAAAAGGGAGGGCTTGATATGTGAAAGAGGTGCTAACTCTAAGAATTGTGGTGAAATTTTCATTCATTTTCTATGTGTGGTATCTAGATATTAGCCAATGAAGTTGCTGCATATGTTCCCAAAAGTGAATTCTCATTGTTTTGTTTGTTTGTTGAATGTATTATTGTGACTTTGAAATAGATAGGGTTATAATTGTTCCAAAGGGAATGTGGGATTGCAAACTTCCAATCACTCTAATGCTCCTTTCACATTATGAAAGTATGAATGCTGATCAAGTTGAACGGTTAAAGGCAGGGGCATTTGAAGAGACAACATTCAGGAAATGTGAGGTTTACTATCTGATCCCCAGCCAAGTCAGAGTACAGTAGGATTTTGTCCATCAGCAGTCTACAATTTTCCCATCTGACTGAGCTGGCCTTTTTAAGAGACAACAAATTTGATCTAAATTGTTGAGATGGTTAGCCACCAGACCTGAAGTTGTAATTCATAAGCCGTAGGCTTCTCCCACATTCACTAAGCATTATAAAATAACTGCCCTTCATGGCCTGAATTTTGAGATGATGAAGCAAAAAACTGGTTGTAACATTTAAAGAGAAAAATAACAGTGCTGATTAATGCGAAGTTACCCCTGCATGCCTCATGTTGACTTTTGGTTGAAAGTGTTACAAGTTCGTTTGCTTTTATCTCTTGAATCGCAAATAGAAGTTCTGCAAAGTTTGCCACAGTGCTTGTATTTAGTTCCACTTTAACATATTAAGTTAAATCTCAGCTGAAGCTCTTCTTTTAAAGTACACTCTCTGTGAGTGTCAACTTGACAGAAGGTCAGGGTTCTACTTTATCTGTTTGTATCCAGATTCGTTGCCACTGCTAAGTAAAAGAAATCTTTATTAAGTAGTCAAGAGGTCGGACTTGCAAGACTTGGGTATACTATCCTTTACACAGCACATGCTAACCCCTATGTGAAGTGGCTAAAAAGCTTAAATTTTATGTTACTATATCTTGTTGGTACAAAATCATTTTGTTTACATAATTATAATTTGGCTTTTTGTTTCAGGCTGCACCAGTGCCAAAGATGTTCCACAGTCTATAGTCCGACATGTACCAACACAGACATCAGCAAAACTGTAATTGAGGCTTTGTTGTAGACACGGTACCTATTCATGCACGATAAGGCAAATTGTATGCTTCACTAGCTGTAATACAAATTATAAACCAAACAATAGTATTATGTATCTATGAAAATTGTTGGTTATTCAGTTTATGGGAGCTTGTTAGCACAGACTGCTGCATCATAAATACATGGAGTTTTATGGTTAATGCATCGCACAACAAGTACCACATATCACATGTAACAAAAAAGGTCATCAACTTCACCTTCAAGTCATTGTGCCACCAACGTGCTTCATGTTCAGGTGGAGGTTTACTTTGAACTTACCTTTCTGTGCCAATCAATGGATGCCATGTTTGAGTGTGTTGTGTGCTGGTGTGAAACAAGCTTGTATTCTCATTAACTGAAGCAAGAAATCTTGAAATATTAAGTAGAAATTCCCCAGGAATTTTTGTGTTGATCAAAATTCATTTGAGGGTTTTAAACTGTTAAAAGTTTGTAAACATGATATATCATGAGCAGCCTTAGGTACTGATGTCTAACATTCCATGTAGATTTCCTACAGCTCCAAGATTGCCCCTCCCCCCATTTTGTTCTTTCAAATCAGTAGTTCAATAGAACAGGCCTTCAAAGATGGATACAAACAGATGAGTAAACAAAAACTTTGCATCTCCAAACAAATGCTCTGCCTCTCCATAATAAACAAGATGGCTTTGGACTTATACCTATGCATTTGACCCCATCAGACCATAGCCCCTTGACCTACATCAGTCAGACTGTACAAACGTTTTGCCCCTTCAATGGGGTTTTTAAGGGACTAAATTCAGGATATTAAACAATTGTAGAAAATTTTCTGTTTTAGGAAGCAAAAACCACATCTCAACAGCAGGTAATGTTTGAAAGATACTATTTTTTCAAAGAAATGTATTTTTCTAGAGGTACAATGCATTATGGTAGATCTGGATGTCATCATGGCACATTTATTATACATAGCATTGTATTTGAATTTGATATCAACACTGCTGTATGTAGGGAATATTTAACAACTTTGGTTTGCTGTACCTATGGTGTAGTTTTGTGCTAGGTCTACTCAAAAAATTCAATAGTATCAAATTTCAAGGACAACCACGACATTCAATTATAAAGAAAAAACTTAAAGGGGAATTTTCATGATCCCAGACAGTTCCAATTCTCCCAACTATGCATCTTCTAGCTCCTCCCATAACTGTATGAGGCTCTTCCTTGTGCAAGAATAAACCTGTTTTATTGCTTAAGGCCATGTCCTGGTGAGCATACAAGGCTATAAAATGTAATAAAAGTACTCTCTCTGCCTTGTGTGGAATGTGAGCTACTCTGCATCTTTCAAATTTTCAAACTTCAAACAAAGAGCAGTCACCAACTGAGAATTTTGATATACATACACTAAAAATATACTTTGGGGTGATGACTGTCTGTCTTTAAGGAATCTGAGACAATGTGCCCATTTTACATTTATACATTCTGTGACATTGGTGAGAACTGTTGACTGAAATAACCATTTTTTGTTCCTTGTCGTAGTCAAAGGAATCTATGCGATGGTGCCGTGTGTATATGTGTGTGTGTGTTTATGTGACGCTTTGCTTGTAAACACTCTGTCTCAAGAAGGGTAACTTCTAGGGATCTCATACTTGGCATGTAGATACACCTTATTGAGTAGATGATCCCTATTGTTTTTGGTGAAGGTCAAAGGTCATTTGAGGTCACCAGAGGTCAAATGGTAAATACCTTGGAAATTGCCTGTAAACACTCTTTCTCAAGAAGGATAAATGTAAGGGATTTCATACTTACCTGGTGGATTCCCCATATTTGATAGATGATCCCTATTGTTTTTGGTGAAGGTCAAAGGTCATTTGAGGTCACCAGAGGTCAAATGGTAAATACCTTGGAAATTGCCTGTAAACACTCTTTCTCAAGAAGGATAAATGTAAGGGATTTCATACTTACCAGGTGGATTCCCCATATTTGATAGATGATCCCTATTATTTTTGGTGGAGGCCAAAGGTCATTTGGGGTCACCAGAGACTCAAAAGGTCAAAACCTTGTGAACACTATATCTCAAGAAGGGTAACTGTGGGTGATCTCATACTTAGCACGTGTGTTGCCCATATTGAGTAGATTAGCCCTATTGTTTGTGGTTGAGGTCAAATGTCATTTTGGGTCACTGGAGGCCAAAAGGTCAAATCCTTGTAAACACTGTATCTCAAGAAGAATCATTGTGAGGGATCTCCCACTTGAAATGTGGATTGTTCGAGTTGAGGAGATACTTCCTTTTGGTTTTGGTGGAGGTCAAAGGTCATTTGGGGTCACAAAAGTTCAAAAGGTTGAAATCTTGTAAACACAATAGGCCTATCTCAAGAAGGATAACTGTGAGGAATCTCATACTTAGCATATGGATTGCTAATACTGAGTACATGATCCCTATCATTTTTGTGGAGGTCAAACAAAGTTCATTTGGGGTCACAAAAGGTCAAAACCTTGTAAACATATTTTAAGGAGGATAACTGTGAGGGATCTCATACTTGGCTTGTGGATTGTTCATATGTTGTTCATATTTAGAATGTAGATGGCCATATAGGGTAGGTCATCCGAATTGTTTTAAGTGGAGGTGAAAGGTCATTTCGGGTCACAAGATTTCAAGAGGTCAAAACCGTATTAACATGATATCTCAAGTAAGATAACTGTGAGGGATCTCATGCTTGTCATTTGGGTAATTCATGTATGTTACAATATATCCATATTGCAAGGAATCACTAAGCGTTTTGGCTTTATGTTGAGTTAGGAATGGAGTATGGTAGGGTTTGTAGGACATATATTGTTTTTTTTTTTTACAGTGCCACTGGAATATGCCTTTAAATCATGTGAGCAAATGCATCATGGTGCTCTAGCAAGTTCCTTGCAGCAATGTGTCAATTGCAATTTAATTCATTCAACTTTAATACTTTATTTCATCTAGGCTTCTTATAGTGTACCTAAAATCCAAAATTTCAAAATTGTATGTTACAAAGCTTGAAAAATGCATCTAACTGGTCCGACTCCCATCTTCACAGGACATCCTTGGGCTGAGATATAAAATGTTGAAGCTTATTCAATCAATTTAAAATGGTAGATTGTGCAATAAGTTGTGATGTCATTCTTGTACTACTCAAGTTACTCTCTTCGTTTTTCTTTGTTTTGAAAGCCACTGCACCTTGTGCCAAAATGTGATCACTCTCTCTCTGTTTTAGGGTGACTTTGCTGTATAAGACCTCTCCATTCAATATACTATGCGAGAGAAGAGTAAATGTTTCAAGGTCATATAAACATCTTAATTTCAAAAGGAAACAAAGGAGGTCATGTGAGTTGTACAAGAAGGATCACAAATTATTTCACAATCCACTATTTTAAGTGAATAAATCTCAACATTTTATATCTCAGCAGTGAATAAGCTATGAAAATGGAAGTTGGATGAATGCAATTCATTTTCCAAACTCTAAAATATATATTCTTGTGTTTCTTGACTTAAGGTTTACTTTAATCATTATCAAGTGTAACAAACGAAAAGCAATGAGGTTGAACATCAAAAGAGTAAATGAATAAAATCACAAGAGTACCATTACTTCAAATATTAGGAAAAAAATTAGGTTGAGGGAAAAGCAAAGAAGCTATAGGAAGCTTATGTATGGTCCCTTGACAAACACTTAGAGCAAGGAGAAAAGTAACAAAGGACTGGTGGGGACACTTCCCCTTTCCCCTTCCCTCATAAAAAACCCCTTTCCCTCTATCATATCAAGAAAAAGAAAACATGGTATCAAGCATGTAAGAAGGTGCTTGACACAATATTTCATTCATTAAGTTCACCCATCATGGTTATGTAACTGGAAATGGCCACTTTTGAAGATTGTCCTGTGGGAGCAGGGAGTTGACAGCTCCCTCCTCTCATAGCTTGCTAGTTATGCCACTGCAACTGACATCTGATTAGACGTAGGAGTTAAACATGTCAGCTGATAGTTGGCATTTTGCAGATGGTACTGCTGCCACTCATACCGTATTACCTGTTTCATTCACTTTGTATTATAGATGTACAACTCCTGTAGGCTGTGCTGTGTATCACAAACTCTACATTAACTGCACCTTGTAATTCATTATATCTCAGGGAATAAATTAAATAAGTAAAAGACTATGGTTAATGAAAGAAAAGTAAATCATTTTTATTTTAAATAACTAAAAAGTCAGTTTTTCATTTGACTGCTTCTGAAATATTTGTAAAGAATTTCACAGTGCTTTTCTCTTTGTGTGTTCTTTTTGGTCTTATGAAGATTAACAAAAGCAGCTCATGCAAAACTTAAAAGTTATGGCTGGTGGAATTGTAAGTGTTCATTGAGGTATTAAGGACTATATGCAAAAACATTTCCCATAGTGCTGGCAAATTATTGGCAATGAATTGCAATAGTAGCATTTATCACAGTCGAAAAAAGGGGTGTTGGGTGAGCAAGGGGGCATTTATGACCCAACATTAAAAGTACTGTGAGAGCATGTGTACTTTGTTCTTAACTTTCAAAAAGTGGGGGATTGTTCCCCTTCCCAACCCCCATGGTTGTCATCCATGAATATGGAACCCAGTAGGCCTACACTTTATACACAGGTCCACACTCAGCTTGAGGGTGGGTTTTTCTCTGGTATGGCACATTCTTTGGTCTCTGGAATGGGAATTAGCCCAAGAAATCAGTCAGCAACCTTTGCAAAACATTTACTTTGGTGAATAATATATCCAATACTTGCATTTGCCCAAGCATAACATCACCTACTGCTAATATTGAGACACTGCAGCTCCCAGTCTCTGGTTACTTTAACACACCTTCGTGACTTTGCAGTCACTGCATGGTGAAAGAACAGACTGCATGGCTAGCTA
The DNA here is from genome assembly GCA_029531755.1 of Holothuria leucospilota. Classification (NCBI taxonomy): domain Eukaryota; kingdom Metazoa; phylum Echinodermata; class Holothuroidea; order Aspidochirotida; family Holothuriidae; genus Holothuria; species Holothuria leucospilota. The sequence goes on along the minus strand of CM055963.1, from coordinate 50,452,308 downwards.
TGTGGGGATTGTACAACCATATTGTAGCTAGTGAAAACTGAAAAGCCTTGGAGTATAAAACCTTTCAAAACACTGTTTTGATTCTAATGCATGCCTAAGCACAGCCATACACTAGGATTAATTTTTTTCTGAGGGAATGTTAAAAAATGCTTCCAATTTACAAAAATGGTATGTGAATTGTGTCATATGAATCATTTATTTATTCCATGGGGTTTGAAGGCAAAAGTGATGGAAGAGTATTTGTTTGTCATATTTATTGGAGCTCTATCATTAAAATGCCAGAATATTGTAGAGGGCACTTGCAAAGCATTTATTCAAATGAAATCTCTCATTCTCCCCTGTACATAAAAATCTATTTTCTCCAGATAATTTTGCATTTACTCCATCAATTCGAAAACCTGTCTTCAGAAATCGAGGCCTGAGGTAAAATTCATGTTTCATCTGTACGGAGATTGGAATCGTAGATGTGTAAAAAAATAAAATATATCAGAGCAAGATAAGCTTAAAAAAAGGGGCACATGAGGGGGCAGCCTAAACATAGTCACAAAATGTTCACCCAGGCCATGTGGTGCCATAAGCCTTAGGGGCTTAAAGGGAGAATGCAGTCACCCCAAAAAAGAATTGTATAGTAGACTATCCTATTTCCTGAATGGCTCTTGAGAATCATGTGACAGTATTTTTCTCACTCAATTGTAAAATTTACAAGGAGCAACTGCTTGATTTAACTTGAAAATGCAATATTTATGTCCTAAAATATCACGAAAGATACTTGGAAGCGAAATAAGAAAAAATCTGTGACATTTAGCTATTGTTTCAAAATAAGTTTGGGGCGACTGCTCCTCAGTGGCGTAGCCAGGATTTTTTTAGTAGGGAGGCGCTGGGGGGGCTTGACCATTTCATGGGAGGGCGCCTTGTTACTATCTAAGCGGAGCGCCACCATGAGTTGGCGCGGAGCGTACCAAGAAAATTTGAGATTTTAATACATCCCAGATCGCCGGAATGGCACTTTCCAGGCTTGATAGCAGCCATCAAGATGTGCAATTTTCAAGTTGGTGAAAAAACGTAAAGTTTCTTTTTATTTTATTCTCACGAGGTAGCGGTGGGCTAGGTTCCTGCACATACTGATACTCGCTGTCAGTGACAAAAGCCACGCACCTAGGCCTAGACTATGGTGGGTACTTTAATAGCCTATGATAACCATTGCATTCGGCGTAAATTGTGAAGTTCACATACCATTGGTCTCTTTGTAATTCACAGCAGGGGTGGTGCTAGGATTTGCCCGTCGCGGGGCCAGCGGCCCCAAGTGACGACATCCCCGATTTTTTTGAGGGGTTGGTGAGGGGGATTTGAAGAAAATCTGAGTACTATACCATGCCATACTGATATATTGCATAAAATTTGTATATACTAGAGAAGCAAAGGCACTGATTTCATGTTTCTCCCGGAATCTAACTTCGTTTCCCTTTTCGTTTCGTTTCGTTTCGTTTCGTTTGTTTTATCTACTTCACTACTTCACGCATACATACAAAAATACATGATGAATGGTATAGAGACATATGTACACGAGGTGAAGGGAAGTACACGAAAAACCCTGCTGGGCTTGAAAATATGAACTAAATACTAAACAAACAACGTGCAATAGCAGAATAACTTCAGAAGAACTTCTGATAACTTCTGAAATTGCGAAGCGCGCGAAATTTTTTTGGGTAAGCTTACATTAGAAAAGTCTTGTAGGCCTACTTATTTAAAGCTTATATAGGTCAATTGTCCGAGCAGTTGGGCCTTATCTTGCATAACGTATATTGTACTTCCCTTCTAGAATCACTAGCCGTACCGCACGACAGTCACAAAAGAACATTTATTAACTGTAGGTTTAGCGAAATGAGATGAAATTTCCGACATTTACATAAATCCATGTATTCTACTTATTAAGTTGCCTGAAAAGGAGGAAAGGGTTTGTCCTAAATTTAGCTATAAGTAACGGAACTGAGGAAGAGCGTGCAGAGCGTACCGAAAATTTTGGGTTTTATTGCAGAAACGATCCTTTTGAAAGCCAAAATAGTAAATGGACCATGGGTAGCGACAGAATTTTCCCCACAGGGGCCGGGTCATGCCAGTGACCCCAAGTTCCGACAGCCCCTTTATTGAGGGGTGGTGAGAAGGGGATATGAAAGAGCCGAACTATCCAACGCCATTGCAGGACATATTTTGCATAACATTACTTAATACTTTAACAGCCGAGTTGTGCACTGATAGTGTTCTTTTGAATCTGAATTTTGACACTGCAAAGCGCGCGAATCGCGTGAAAATTTTTGGTAGGCTTACACAAAACCCATATGAAATAATTGAGTACAAAGACAAAAAAATAAAAACGGTTGGGGTTGTAGACCGTATCGGAGAAAACATACATTGTGTCGACACCACCTGGACTACCTGATGAAATAGCCAAACTTTCCTCTGTGAGTCGCTCACCAACTGACCCTACCGCATGACACACACTAGAGAACAGCAACTAGGCTTTGCGATATGGGATGCAATTGACGACATCTATAACCTGTGTACTGTGCCTACATTTTTCTTGGTAAGGTTGACAGGACTTATGCTACAGTGGCGTAGCCAGGGGAGGGCGTGGCGGGGCGCCAGCCCCCCCATGAAAGCTTGTCGCCCCCCCCCCCACTGGCGATCTAGGCCAAAAAAAAATTCACTCAACTCACTACTCAACTTGATAATAATATACGATATACCTGTTTTTTTTTTTGCTCTGAAGAGGGCAATTTCTCTTATAAATGACCCAAAATTTTCGGCGCGCTTCGCGCGCTGTGAATTACTCTTGTTTCTCCAATATATTGTAAGTTCCATTCCACATAGCTAGATAGCATAAGTCCTGTTCACTTAACAAGTTACACGGTAGGTAGAGTACACAGTTTATATAGAGATGATAGTAAATATCATCCCAAGATCGCAAAGCCTATAGTTGCTGTTATCTTGTGTGTGTCATACGGTACGGTCGGTTTCTGAGCTACTCACTGAGCAAAGTTTGGCTATTACATCTGGTAGTCCAGGGATGGCCGTACGGGCCGGGGGAGGGGGGCAGCCGCCCCCAAATGTCAGAAACCTGACTAAATCGGGCAGATATTTTGTCTCAGTCGGGCGGAAAATTGGACATTTAAATTCTATACTCCAGACTTTGAGGCAGGGTGGCGCCAGGGTGGCTCCAAGAGGACAATTTCTTTAATCAGAACCCAAAATTTTTGGCGCGCTACGCCCGCTTTAGATTCACTCCAGTTTCTTCAATAGTTCCATTCCACATAGCTAGATAGCATAAGTCCTGTCAACCTTACCAAGAAAAATGTAGGCACAGTGCACAGGTTATAGATGTCGTCAATTGCATCCCATATCGCAAAGCCTAGTTGCTGTTCTCTAGTGTGTGTCATGCGGTAGGGTCAGTTGGTGAGCGACTCACAGAGGAAAGTTTGGCTATTTCATCAGGTAGTCCAGGTGGTGTCGACACAATGTATGTTTTCTCCGATACGGTTTACAAGTTACAACCCCAACCGTTTTTATTTTTTTGTCTTTGTACTCAATGATTTCATATGGGTTTTGTGTAAGCCTACCAAAAATTTTCACGCGATTCGCGCGCTTTGCAGTGTCAAAATTCAGATTCAAAACAACACTATCAGTTCAACTCGGCTGTTAAAGTATTAAGTAATGTTATCCAAAATATGTCCTGCAATGACGTTGGCCGATAGTTCGGCTCTTTCATATCCCCTTCTCACCACCCCTCAATAAAGGGGCTGTCGGAACCTGGGGTCACTGGCATGACCCGGCCCCTGTGGGGAAAATTCTGTCGCTACCCATGATCCATCTACTATTTTGGCTTTCAAAAGGATCGTTTCTGCAATAAAACCCAAAATTTTTCGGTACGCTCTGCACGCTCTTCCTCAGTTCCGTTACTTATAGCTAAATTTAGTACAAACCCTTTCCTCCTTTTCAGGTAACTTAATAAGTAGAATACATGGAGTTATGTAAATGTCGGAAATTTCATCTCACTTTCGCTAAACCTATAGTTAATGTTCTTTTGTGACTGTCGTGCGGTACGGCTAGTGATTCTAGAAGGGAAGTACAATATACGTTATGCAAGATAAGGCCCAACTACTCGGACAATTGACCTATATATAAGCTTTAAATAAGTAGGCCTACAGACTTTTCTAATGTAAGCTTACCCAAAAAATTTTCGCGCGCTTCGCGCGCTTTGCAATTTCAGAAGTTATTCTGAAGTTATTCTGCTATTGCACGTCGTTTGATTTGTATTTCTGGGGAGTTCATATTTTCAAGCCCAGTAGGGTTTTTCGTGTACTTCCCTTCACCTCATGTACATATGTCTCTATTACCATTCATCATGTATTTTTGTATGAATGCGTGAAGTGATAAAACAAATAAACGAAACGAAACGAAAAGGGAAACGAAGTTAGATTCCGGGAGAAACATGAAATCAGTGCCTCTGCTTCTCTAGTATATACAAATTTTATGCAATATATCAGTATGACATGGTATAGTACACAGATTTTCTTCAAATCCCCCTCACCAACCCCTCAAAAAATCGGGGATGTCGTCACTTGGGGTCGCTGGCCCTGCGACGGGCAAATCCTAGCACCACCCCTGCTGTGAATTACAATGAGACCAATGGTATGTGAACTTCACAATTTACGCCGAATGCAATGGTTATCATAGGCTATAAAAGTACCCACCATAGTCTAGGCCTAGGTGCGTGGCTTTTGTCACTGACAGCGAGTATCAGTATGTGCAGGAACCTAGCCCACCGCTACCTCGTGAGAATAAAATAAAATGAAACTTTACGTTTTTTCACCAAAACTGCACATCTTGATGGCTGCTATCAAGCCTGACAAGTGCCATTTCCGGCGATCTGGGATGTATTAAAATCTCAAATTTTCTTGGTACGCTCCGCGCTAACTCATGGTGGCGCTCCGCTTAGATAGTAACAAGGCGCCCTCCCATGAAATGGTCAAGCCCCCCCCCCCAGCGCCCCCCTACTAAAAAATCCTAGCTACGCCACTGTTATGCTATCTAGCTATGTGGAATGGAACTATTGAAGAAACTGGAGTGAATCTAAAGCGCGCGTAGCGCGCCAAAAATTTTGGGTTCTGATTAAAGTAATTGTCCTCTTGGAGCCACCCTGGCGCCACCCCTGCCTCAGAGTCTGGAGTATAGAATTTAAATGTCCAATTTTCCGCCCGACTGAGACAAAATATCTGCCAGATTTAGTCAGGTTTCTGACATTTGGGGGCGGCTGCCCCCCCCCTCCCCCGGCCCGTGCGGCCATGCCTGGACTACCAGATGAAATAGCCAAACTTTGTTCCGTAAGTAGCTCAGCAACCGACCGTACCGCATGACACACACAAGATAACAGCAACTATAGGCTTTGCGATCTTGGGATGATATTTACTATCATCTCTATATAAACTGTGTACTCTACCTACCGTGTAACTTGTAAAGTGAACAGGACTTATGCTATCTAGCTATGTGGAATGGAACTTACAATATATTGGAGAAACAAGAGTAATTCACAGCGCGCGAAGCGCGCCGAAAATTTTGGGTCATTTATAAGAGAAATTGCCCTCTTCAGAGCAAAAAAAATATATATCGTATATCATTATCAAGTTGAGTAGTGAGTTGAGTGAATTTTTTTTTGGCCCAGATCGCCAGTGGGGGGGGGGGGCGACTGGGGAGCGACAAGCTTTCATGGGGGGCTGTCGCCCCCCCCCCCCTTGGCTACGCCACTGCCTAGATGGCCGGAAATGGCACTTGCCAGGCTTGATAGCAGCCATCAAGAAGTGCAAGTTTTGTGAACAAAATGTAAAGTTTGATTTTATTTTATTACAAATTTCAATGAGGATGGATTAGCTCAGCTGTTGGAGTATTGGTCCAAGGATTGCAACTCTGAATCCCGTTTACTCAGTGGCGTACCCAGGATTTCTCTCACGGAGTGGGAGCGCATGCAGCATGCTGTGTGATCGCCGGCCTGGGGGAGGGGTCTAAGGGACCCTTTGAAAATTTTTGAAAAATTAGGTGTCCTTACATGCAATCTGGTGCCACATATGCTACCTTTTAAAGTAAAATTTGTGCTAAAAAATTAACGTATTTTTAGGAACTAAAAACATGCCTCTAGAATTCAATAGGCTCGTTTAGCGAAAGTTCCCCGGAAAAAAGGCCATTTTCCCGGGTAAAAAATATAGACGTCTTATGTCAATGTCACCTGATGGCTAAATCCTCCTATTGAATTCTAGCCTCATGAAAAAATCGGCATCAGTGAGGGGGGCATGACCCAATGGCCTCCCCGTGTACGCCACTGCGTTTACTATCTAAGCGGTGCGCCACAATAGGTTGGCGCGGAGCGTTCCAAGAAATCTTGAGGTTTTAATACATCCCAGATGACCGGAAATGGTACTGGCCAGGCTTGATAGCAACCCATCAAGATGTGCAGTTTTTGTGAAAAAATGTAAACTTTGTTTTTACTTTATTCTCAAACACATTTCTGCATGGGCGTAAATCCCGGGGGGATATATCCCCCCCCCCCAACATTTGGCTTGGGGGGATGGCCATATAATCATCCCCCGGCCAATATTTCAGTCTACAGATACGTGTATAAGGAAAGCATATTTTATTCTTCATTTTCATAGGAATTTTTTTCAATCTCTCTTCACCTTCTATCACAACAGTGGCGTAGCTAGAGGGGGGGCAGGGGGCGGTCGCCCCCCCCCCCCCAAAGGCCTCTGTCGGAAATTTCTAGTCTCTGTCGGAAATAAATAAAAACAAGAGCCCAATGGGCACTGTGGTTCCTTGCTGAATGTAATGAAACTGTGCCAACTACTGAATGAACCAGTATTTCTGTTGATTCACAAAATCTGCTCTGTAGACAATGCACATCTTGTGTTAACACATTCAAGCATAAATAAATTGTTCTGAAGAAATACAGCCTACAGGCACTTCAGGGGATATCAAAACAGACAGGATACAGTTACAATTTGTTTTATTCAATTAAGCAATCACAATTCATGCACGCTCAGTGGTATCTGATCCAAATGATCAGTAACTTGGTTCTCTTTATAAAACTAACAACCCATAGTAGCATTTAATTAACCAATTCCAATTTCCAATTCCTGCAAGCTCACATGTCCTAATCTAAGGACAAATGTTGTCTGTCTAGTGAACTTTCACAACAGTCCTCTGCTTTGTGGGCAGAGAATCTTCTGCAATATTAAAAAGCAGTATTTGATGCACGTTTTCATAATGGCAGAATTATGGATTAAAACCGTAATACTATAATTTCAATTAAAATTGAGATACTTGGCATCTCTGAAAGATGTCCCACATCTTTCAGTCATTGGGTGAATGTGATCTTAATGTGTGGGAATGATACAGTTTTGTGCTTATATTTTTGACTTGAGGAATTCTTGGGAATTTGCTTTTTGGCATCTGGTGATTTCAACTCTAACATCCAACAAAACTCATATGGGTTTTTCTACAATGCAACACCTCAAAGCAAAGATCTATTCAAGCTTCCTACACTGAGATATAGAGTTGAAAATGTTTGCAAAGTTTGACCTCCAGTGACCCCAGATGACCTTTGGTCTCCACCAAAATATTTTTCCCCACCATAAGGCATCCACTAAGTATGAAATTTATCCAAGCTTCCTACCTTGAGATATTGTGCTAACAACAAGGTTATCAGTTTTTGACCCTCGGTGACCCCAGATGACCTTTGACCTCCACCCAAAACTGTATGGCACAGCTTCTCACTATGGTGTATCTATGTACTAAGTATGAAATCTATCCAAGATTTTTTCCTTGAGATATTGCATTAACAAGGTTTTCAGTATTTGACTCTCAGTGACCCCAAATGACCTTTGACCTCCACCAAAAATTAAAGGATTCATCTTCTCACCATAAGTCATCCACATACCAAGTATGAAATCTATCCAAGCTTCCTACCTTGAGATATTCTTTTAACAACAAGTTTTCAGTATTTGACTGCTGGTGACCCCAGATGACCTTTGACCTCCACCAAAAGCTACAGCATTCATCTTCTCACCATAATGCATCTACATACCAAGTATGAAATTTATCCAAGCTTCCTACCTTGAGATATCGTGCAAACAAGGTTTTCGGTCTTTGACCCCTGGTGACCCCACATGACCTTTGACCTCCACCAAAAACAATAGGGCACACCTTCTTACTATGACAGATCCATATACCAAGTTTCGGTTTAGTCCAACTTTCCCTTGTTGAGTTACAGCGTACCGAAGCAAGTGTCACACACACACACACACACACACGCACACACACACATACACACACACACACGCCAAGCTGACTACATAGGTTCCTTTTGCTAACGCAAGGAACCAACAAGTCATTTGAAACACTTACAACACTTCTTATGCATTTAAGCAGAATTACACACCGATATGTCAACGTGAAAATCAAAAGTCGGTCTCAAAACTGCCCGAAAAGCAAAAAAAAAAAAAGGTCCCCCAGAATTTCGAACAGCTATCAAGATAATAATCTGTCGGAATTTTTTTGCTTTGCCCCCCCCCCCCCATCCACACAAAAAATGTCTAGCTACGCCACTGTATCACAAATGTTTCTCAAACTATCAGAATTTTAGCAAATCGTTGGCAATCTATCAAAATTTTCGCGCGCTCCGCGCGCTTCCAACCTTACGTCAGTGTCACTCATATTATCAATATCTTCCGATAGCAACTTTCGGAGAAGCACAGCAGCAAAAAGTTGAAAGTTTACGAATTAATAGGTAAAACACTGGCTTACAGTATGGCAGTGGCATGTAGGTTTGTTGGACAATTGAAAGTGTCTCGATGTAGAGTCTGAATGCAGGTTTTGTAATAGAAATATTATTCGTCACTGTTTACACTCCATGTCATGACCATTATTAAGGTAATAATACACGAAACTGCAATCTGATCACGACACTTTCCGAAGAACAGATGTACATCCCCAAACATCTGTGGGAACATCGCATCAATATGGGATCTTTCAGTCTAATATGAAGCATGATGTAGAAGGTTGAAAGTACGTATCTGGCGTTAATGATACATTTTTCAAAAAATTTTACCTGAGCTTCGCCAGTTCGCGCTGAGCCATTATCGGTATAGATGGTGATTGTTAATACACTTATGACGAAAACAGCACTCTGTAATGCTCTTATTAATCCTTCACCCCTTTTGTTACACCTATCAGGGAGGTCTCAGTAATATCACCTCCCTGCACCTATACTCTCCCTCCCTCTCATGTTCCATTGCTGGCAGCTGTTCGTCCGGATTTTAGTTCAAAAGTAGTAAAAATACGAGAGTTGTAAAGTGTTCGGTGTCGTACTCTATATTATCATTTGGATGTCAGGTAGTATACGCATTATGTCATTGCCCCCCCCCCCTCCCCCCAAATTAATATGATTATTGCAGAGCTTCCAGGAGTTCCTATTCAAGCATCTGCTAGCCTTAGACGCCCTTTCATAATGCACAATGAAAGAAAGGACATATTTCGTAATAACTCAAGAATGTTTCTGTGGACTCAACGCACATATTTTTGTGTAAAACTTCCCCGAAATAGAAGGCAGTAAAATAGACATAAGGGAGGGGGCTTCAGGAGATTTGTTGACAAAGTATCTGTCTCTTAATAGACAATATATTCTCCTCTTTTACCTTACCAATAATTAGCATTCACTAAATTATAGACATTTCCGGCCATATATGATCAGTTCTAAAAACATCCCAAAGATAGCACCATTTTGCATCTAAAAGACCTTAAATTAATACAAAAAAATCTTAAAGGGTAGGGGGAACCCCTTCTAGAGGACGACACCTTTATTTAGTGAAAAACGAAAGACTGAAACTGCTGCATGCAAATGCAGAAACGCATGAAAAATTAAGGTATAATTTACGCAGACTTGGGGGAACTGAGGTATTATTACGACATCATCTATGGTGCCCCCAATCACAAAAAACCTGGCCACGCCACTATCTCAAGCCAGCTTGCAGGTCTTGTAATGATCTTCGAATTCAAAATCCAGTTGTTTGGGATGACCCTATATGTTGATCGTTGCCTTTTTCATTGTTGCTCTTGTACAATTTCAATCCAGTGCAGCTTATCAACGAGTTTTGTTCTCAAAATAGCATTTCCTAAATGTATGAATACACTAATAGCCAACCAAAGAACAATACAACTAAAATTAACCCATTAAAAACAGTCTTCCTAGCACTTCTGAGACATTAAATCCCAGGAGCTTCCGGGGGCTTCGCCCCCTGGACCCCCACCGGGGCTTTGCCCCTGGACCCCACCAGGGGCCCTAAGGAGGGCCCCTGGACCCCACCCGTCATGGACTCGCGCTTCGCGCTCGCCGTGCACGCTTGGAGTGCACATTTTTCACATTTGCGATAGCTCACCCCATCCCCCCCAAAGTTGAAAAGAAATCTACGCCCCTGCATTTCTGTGAGGACAGATTAGCTCAGCTGGCCGGACTTGGATTGCAAGTTTGCATCCCGTTTACTACTATCTGCGGAGCACCACTCTCAACCACACTGAGTTCAATCAATCCGAATGTATTCAAAATTATTCAGAGTGGGTGAATTCTTTTTTTTTTTGCCCAGATCGCCAGGGGGGAAGGGGCGGCGACTTTGTGGGGGCTCGCCCCCCCCCCCCCCGGAGCTACGCGCCTGTTACACATGCATAGGATCTTTTATGCTCAGGTTGTGGACTTGAGCAGAGAAGTGTTTATGTCTGCACAAGGAGAAACAGTAAACACAATTATGGGAGGGGCATACCACCAAGAAGAAGAGGTACGAATACCTCTTTTACATGTGATAGTTTGTGAGTCTTCAGAGAAGTCAGAAGAGAGCATCACAAGGTCGTCACAACTGTGATACCCTAAGTATAATCAACGAAATCATGTGAGCTCTATCATCATTCTTTATCAAGCTCCCGAGGGAGTTGACAGTATCAGTAAATACCAACTGAAGACTAACGTAATTATGCAAAATTGATTTTTATATCACAAAGCAGTCCATTCTTAACATATAGTAGAATACAAACGTAACACCTATCTTTCCGTGAGAGCAATTTGTTCAAGTCATTTACCCAATGTATTGCACTAACCTATTTAGTTAGAAGTATTTGTGAACCCCAAATTCTAACTTTCGTACCTGTCATACAAATACTTGAGGCAAAAAGGGAGATGTGAGACTGCATTTGACACCACCTCTGTGTACATATTCATTACTTTTTTATACTGGATTGTACCACTTTCAAGGACTAAATAATGTTTGTATATTTTTTCAGATAAGTTTTGTAATAATAACGTTAGTACTGAGGATATTTTACGACAGCTTTTGATTAATACTTTATAAACATGCATTTGTGCCACAGATTGTTTGTCATGTAACGTTTGTGTTTAAATTATTCTGAAAACGTTTTTGGATAGTTCCATTTATAATCAAGGGCGGTTATCCTCTTACTACGGAAGCGTTTAAAAGCCAGATGTATGAATCTAAAGGGAAAGGGCCATGTTTATTACAATGTTTTATACATTTTCTACGTCAAAACTAAAATTAAACACCCTAGCAACATGGTGTTTTCTTGGGGAGTACTAAGGTATTTACTCATAAGTTATGTATGATGCACTGAAATAAATACATTCCATTACCACACAGTGCAAACCATAGAGCAGGATATAGCTTCCTATATCCTGCTCTATGGTGCAAACCCAGAAGTTGTTGCATCATGCCACATACGTATACCGACGCTCACCGTATTTCTGAAGAGCGCCATCTAAAAGGTGCGGTAACCTGCTCTTCAGTAAAATGGTCACCTGCGTCGGTTGTTCCCGATTGACTAAACCGCATTGTTTATGCTTCGCTTTACGGCCCTTCATGTCTCGATTAAAACTATTTAGACACACATGACATTGGAACCACCGATTTTTCATATCGCACCTTCCTTAGTTCGATCTTGACAGGTAGTTTTATTCAGATTTACCTTTCAGAATAAATCCCTGTAAGCTTGAGGACCGAGACCTTTTAAGAGGCTCATTCAGAGAGAGACCGGAATGGGAGGATTTGCCTGGGCATAGGCGGCTCAGGCCATGAAAAATATACCGTGTATCTATGCACCAAGTTCACGAAGACATTTTCGTTCCAAAAGCAACTCGCGGCATGTACACCATGTGTAATATCAAAGACCTAGTAGGTCTTCATCTCTCACTGTAACTTTTAAATTTAAAACTGGTAAATGACACAGTTGGATATTTGATGTAAAAAGCATTAAAAACCTTGAATGGAGCTACAATTCCCATCAAAATCCATGAACTTTCATAGGATCTATTTTAACTTAGGCCTATATCATGAATAAACATAATATAAATATGCACATTTGTGACGTTTACAGATGGACATGCATGCAAGTACAATGTTAATACTAGGTTACGGATTTTCGAAAAAAAAGAAACAAAATGACGGTCCAGGACTATTTCATTGATCTAAATGGCGTGATTTAATGCAGTACGTTGTAGGGTAGTCTTTTACATTTTGCTCAATTTGGCAGTGAAACTAGCGATTTGGCAGTTTTTTTGACAAGAAATTGGTAGTAAAGCGCGAGTCAGAGTTGGCAATCCTAGCGCAAACCATTCTGCAACGCTAGGACACATGGCAGGCGCTGGGTACCATACCTGATAAGTACTTTTAACATTGTAAACGGTGCCTTTTGGTTTTGCTGCCGATATTATGCATATCAAACAGACAGTAATTAACGTATGACAACATCTCATGAATGTAATCAGTTTACTGCATATGAGGTATGGGGATGTGAGCAAGCAGTTAGTATCTGCATCTATTGAATCATTTGATCATTATTAATATTCATGAGTGGGCGGTCCCATGCACCATATCCTCAGGTTTTGTTTTGAAATGTATCACGTTCGTGTCTCGAGACATTCACATAATGCATGATATCATGTCTCGAGGAATTAGGTTAGGTTAGGGTTAGAGACATTAAATAGGTTTAAGGCAGAAAACAGTCACCCAATTTTATTTTCAAAAATCAGCTAAATCTTCAGTACTCCTCTTATTTGCCTCAGAAGTATCTTTCATTATGTCTCTGCATAAAAAATTGAATATTGTAGGTGAACCAAGGTGTTTCAAATTGTTGTTTCAAATTGGCACAGTTTCATTATGAAGTTGTAAACTTTCTGTGTTGACCTAGGTTACCAAGTTCCCAAGAGGGATATCATGTCTACAAGGTGTTGACCTTTTTGACCTCTGGTGACTCTAATGGCCTTTGATCTCCAACAAAAACAATAGTGATCATCCACTCAAAATATGGTTCATCTACACACGAAGTATGAGATCTTTCAATATTATCATTCTTGAGATATTGTGTTTAGCCCATTTCTTAAGATCGTGTTAACAAGGTTTTCAGTGTTTGACCTCCACTGAAACCAATTAGGTACTTAATATGGTGCATCCACATACAACTTATGAGACCTGTCTGAGTTTGATTTATCCTGATATTGTAATAACAAGGTTTCAGTATTTGACCTCTGGTTACCTCATATGACATTTGACCTCCACCAAAAATAAAATAATTATTTTAAATATGGTGCACCCACATGCCCAGTATGACACTAATCTAAGTTTCCTTTCTTAAGATATCATGTTAACAAGCTAAGCATTGCAAACAAACACACAGGCATGCACACACATACACACATGAACATGCCTGCATGAATGCATAGATTCCTTGACCTCACAGCAAGGAATCAAAAGTCCTCAAAACTGCATCAAACTTAACGACTACTAGAGATTCAACTCCCTTTACTCTGTCTCTTTTATTGTTTGTGTCCTATCTTACCTTTAACAATAACACAACATGACATAACATAACAAGTTTAAGGGCAAAGAAGGGCTAAAGCCCTACATTTTAAACCCTTAAAAAAAACAACCAGACCAAAACCAATCCGGTGCCCAGTATAATCAGACTTTATCACAGTCACGGAAGGACTTGTCACTGTTGACCTTGAAGCAGGGAGCAAACATGGAGTTCATAACCCACTCATGCAGACTATTCCACCCACTGCCATATATAAGAAAGTAACTGAACTTTCTAATGTCAAGCCTTCAGAAACACTTTACTAGCTTCTTACAATGGCCTCAAACCCAAAAAATAGCTTGAGCCTTTAAGCAGCTACAAGTTGACGGATGATCTCTCCCACTGAGCATTTGTAAACCTGAAATAAGCCCCCTAATCCTTCCTAACTCTGAGGGTGGTAAGTCCCAGTCATGAATTTCAGAGGGGGTAGCCTTCCCCCACCCTGAGAAACAATGAAAGGAGAAAAGGGAGAGAAAAAGAAAGGAGTGTGAAAGAAAAGAGCAAAATATGAACAAAACCGTCTAATAACATATTTAAAATATATCTTTCTGCAGGGGTTGAGTGAAGCTTATACAGTTGAAATCGTCCCTATTCATAAAATCCAGTGAAGTGGCTGATGACGTGAGAGGAGGGCTACAATGTGGGAAAACAGGTGAATGGCTCAAGTCTTCACAACTATGGGGCATGACATAATGATATATATATCATATATGGGGGCATGACTGCACTGAGCATTTATCTGCTTTGAAAAACATTTGCCAAGTCTGACTCAGAGACCATGAAAATAATGATTACACCTGTATGTTGTTCTTACACACATGTAACACTTATGGTCCAAAAGGATGATTGATAACCTCTCCACTGGCTCTATGGCTTGTCTCTCAATGATCACTGCATCTTTTATGTCTACAAATAGAGCGATCTTCTCCAGAAGTTCTAAACAGGCAACTTATTGTCCATTGGTCTAAAATTTCCTATAGTTAGTAATTTTACGTTGGAAGCCATTGTGATGCTTAATTCTTTTACTTTTCTCTTCTTTCTCAAAGGTAGACCTACAATTAAAGCTATCCCTGATACGACATCTTGATCAGCCACTGCTTCACATGGAATAAAATCACCACCTGACTTTCTTGTATCAGTTAAACACAGAAATGTTAACAGTTAATATGAAAAAACGTATTGTGTGAATGAAACCGTCTCCAGGTTCACATGCTGCCAGCTCCGTATTTCAATTCCTTTTCAAACTGTTCTGCTGTTAGCTGTCCCTGCAGTCTTTCACAATTGGGATTAAATACTGAATAGGCACTGAGTTGTCCATCTTTCCGTCTACCAGAATCCATTGTGGAATAAATTAGATAAAATAATGACAGAAGTAAGAAAACTGCACCTAATCCTAGAAAGACAAATGCACCTAAAAGCATGAGCCACAACAGAAGCTTTAGAGTTGTCTCTACAGTTAAGAATGATTCACTTCTATCTGTTATCACACAATTGTCTTCCTCTTCAGAAATTCTTTGCTGCAATGTGTCTTTTCTTGGTTCTTCCAGAATATCCTAAGAGTGACACAAGAAGATGGAAAAGGGGTTACAAAATGATTATGTTGGACAGAGAGAACTTTATACTATCACCATTTGACAAGGTGAATTAATCAAATTTCCCACTAGTCCAGCTGGTACTAGGACAACTTTTTCAGAAAATTCCCACAAAATTGCCATCCACTTAACCCCCTCCCCAGTAACTTAAAAAACCTGGTGCCTCCCCTGATGTCAGTTCTTCAGCAGTGGGAAATTAACCTTGCAAAAAAGTATGATGTGGGATGTGCAAAATACAATGAGGGTGGGCAGGGACCTTAAGGAAACTTTGAGAACAATATTTACACTATTTTGGGCATGAGAATCTACCTGTAAAACAAAACGAGGGCTGGAAGTAGTGTTAGAGGTCTTAAGGCCAGGCCTTGACTCAAGGCCAAATCTTGTGACCTGGGCCTGAATTGGTGATGCCTTGGCCTCAGCCTTGTACCTGTGTCCCTGGATTTTTTAGCCAAGGCCCTTCAAGGCTTCAACAAGACCAGCTGTTTAATGATGTGTTATGACTGCCCAAAGAATAGTTTCCTGTTTCAATTGTTTAAGAGTGTTTCTCACCAAGTCTGTTGTGGTATTGAAATGATAGACAGTAGGGGTTGCACCAGAGAGGGACAGCGTTCTTAGACGGAGCAGGACAGGTGGCAACAGACCACACCCATTGGGAGGTCTAGCACCATGTACGGGAAGATGTGAAATCACTGTGGAAGGCAAATACTGTTAAACTAGCCTATCACAGTTTACTGCAGACTATGTTGTTTAGGATGTCAAAATTTTCAGGCACACCATGGTGGGGGGGGGAAGCTAGGGTAGGGGACCATACCCACGTCTGGAACACTGGCACCTGTCGGGTACTTTGTCAAGTTCTTCAGGCAGTATAATGGAATCCCCAATGCTGGCCAGTCGTCCTGACAAAGTCACCTGTGTTTGCTTATAACAGAAATAGATTCTTCAACAAGACCCCCAAATTTCCGGTGTGCTTTGATTGTTGTGGAATTTAGTTATTTTTCTCTCACAGATTGATCTCATATGGTAAATGTGTGTGCACCCTACACTTGTGGACTGCAGAGCTATGCTTGGGTAACTGGGTAGATCAAACGATACAACGTTCAAACCAGATAGCAGTCAGCTGCCCCAAAATGGATATTTTTGAAATCAATTAAGGATGATTTTCCCAAGAGTCATTAATGAAGTTGGCATGCTCTGTGCTTTCATAGGGCAAGATACAAGGCACATTTTCTGTCCGAAAAAGTTATATCACTAAATGAAATCTAATCTCTGAGCTGCAAGTAATAAGAATGAACCAAATTTCTATGTTTATGATATAAAATGGTACCTAATCAGTGTCTTTTCTCCCCCGACCCTCTTACTCCCAACTCATTTAAACAACTCCCCGATACTTTACTGGTACCTTGGATTTCACTGGGGAATTCCTTGTGCTATATCCCTGAAATTTCCTTCCTTACAGACTTTCAACACCTGTTAGACCATAGTTAATAGACACATCCCTATTAACTATCGTTAGACAAAGAACTGTTGTGATGAATCATGACTGAGATTTGAGATTTCTGCACTATACAAGTATACAAGGTGTTGAAATCATTGGGGGAAATCCTGGCAGTCAAAGGTGGTGTCCTCAAACAAAAAAAAGTGGGGAAGAAACCATCATTTTGGCCCAAATTTGTTATAGAAATAAAACTAGGGGATATTTTTGGGATTGGGAATGGCTTTTGAAACATAAAATAGAGTAAGACAATACTAAAATGTCTTAAAAATTCTTAATTTTTGGCAGGTTTCACTCTCTGTTACCTGCTGAAGGCTCGTATAGATCAGGTTAAGAGGAATTATAGCAAAATCCCCGACCATTCATTGTCCATCCCCCCAACTTCAAGCCCACTGCATAATGAAATCAACCAGCCTTCAGTCTCAGTTAAGCAATTATAAAACAAAAGTGGTCAAATTATGATTTTTGTGGTTTGTTCAGTGCACATCCAATACAATTTGTAGGACATTATTAAAGCTTTCTTCTAACTGCCCACACCTCACGCAGTGAAAACTTAGCCTGAGGGTCTTCTGTGTGTAACAAATTCGACGAAAGTGCAACACAAGTAGGTAACATCATACCAGGGCTGTCAGAACTGGGGTACTGGGAAGGGGGTTGCACCCACCCAATTATTTTCAGTTTCAGCATTTTGTCTTATAATGTCCAAATGTACCCTATAAATGTCAAAACTTGGGAGTGGATTGTTTCAGCCCAAAGCTTAGACACCTGCAATGACCTAGCTAGGGGGACCATGGGGTAATTGTCCCCCTCCCCGACTCCAAAGTCTCTGTTGGAAGTTTTTGCCTCCTAATATGTCTCACAACACACGGTTGTCAATTGGTATGGAATACACAGGGGTCCTTGCAAACACATTCAAGCCTTACCATATCATTGCAATCCAAATGAGAAGTTTTCGGTGCTGCTTCAGGAACACCCACTACAAAAAGGTGTCTCATTTGTAATGCTTTCTATAAGCAACAGACCTCACCATTACGGTGGATTCTGAGTCACCCCCTGGCAAGGGGAGCATGTAGTGCTCCAGCAGCACCTCTGCAATTGCAATGAAGGTTTTTGGCCAGCACCTTATTTTCAATCATCATCAGCAAAAATGTTTCATTAGCATTTCAAATTAAAAATGAAGGACGTCAAGGGATTTTCTCAAACATTACACAGAATACTGTAGCTTCCAAAGTCATTGATGAAAATTTTTCTAGTGGGGCCCCTAAATGGCTCACTGCTCACTTGACACCTTCTGTGCTTGCTTTGAGAGGCTCTGTAGTCTGTAGGCCACACTGTACAAGTATGCAGCCTCAATTGAAAATCATATTCTTATACGTTAATCATACATGCAAAAATGTTCTTTGTTGGAAGAGAATGACACCGCCAGATGGGCCTTAAATAGGAGTCTTGCAGAGTTCCCACTTGGGATGATCGAACAAACAGGTAGTCCAGGCCCCGGGCTCTGGTAGCGCAAGTTGAGTCAGCTGACCCCCCCCCCCCCTCACAAACAACCCTTATCACCTTGTGATGCCACTCAGCTGGTCATATATGATAGGCTGGCTTTGGCCCTGGCCTAGGCTTCAGCATCAGAGGGTGTGGACTTGGCCTAAGGACCTGTGGCCTCAACTTCAATGCTAGTTCTAATTGTATAACATGAAATATTCACAGTGCAAAGTATATATATATATATACCTCATCCTTGGTTTCACCATTTGAAGCATTTATAGCATCTAGCTTTTCATTTGAGGTGTTCCGTTGCAGTCTCAATGAAGGAAACCAACCAGCTTGTGACCTTTGCTGTTTTCTCTTTCGTGCTCTGTAATCTGCTAACTGAGCTTCCATGGCTTTAACTAGTCATTTTACAGACATAAGCAGTTTAATTCTGAAAATAAATAGAATATGACTGAAAGGTTAGATACTAAACACTGCTACACAAGCATACGATACACACTTAAGTTGAATTTATAGTCTATGTAATGTACTTACAAAACTCTTGCAATAATGAATTTAATGCAATCACTGATTGTCACCTCACTCCAAGTGCAAACAGCAGGGTATGCTAAATCATGTTTGGCTCTTGTAATTCATGAACAATACTCAGTTTCTATGCTAGTGCAAATTGTTAACTTTATGCAACTCCTTGGTTTACTCATGGCAAAACAAGCCCACATCCTAATTTTATATTTCATGGCACTATTATTACCCTACTCAGACTTTATATTGACCCCAAACAGCTGTACACTGTTCTTAGCTGTACTGAATATTGTAATATTTTATTTACAGTACAAATATTCCGAAGTGTACGATGTACCTGATACAGCCTGTGCAAAATTACACTGATAAACTAGTTGCAACACGAGCAGGTTATTCCAATCATTAGGCTTTCTGAAGGAGTTGCATTAGCTCCCAGTGCAATACAGAAATTGGTATACTGTATAAAGGTTCTGCTTCTTGTTTTTAAAACCCTACACAACATGGCATCACTTTACGTCTCCCATATGTTCTGCTACAAGAAAACCAGATATGCACTGGCAGGGTTCACTAGATCTAAGGTTCACTAGATCCAACGTTCACTAGATCGACTGTTCTCTAGACCAAAGATCCTACTGCTAAACTTAGTCCTAGCCCTAATCCTAATCCTTACCCAAACCCAGAATCCTACCCAATGATAATCCTCAGCCTAATCTTTAACCTTATTCTGTATCTAGTAGCCCAAATCCTAACCCAAATTCTAATCTGAAGTAGAGTTTCTTCCTAGGGGATTTTCTGTCTAGTGAATCTTCGATCTAGTGGGTATCCCCCATATCCGCTGAGATCTGAGACCACTCTCAATGTCATTGTTCCCAGATACTAGTCCATGTTTGGTGAGCATGCTCTCTCTGTCCAAGGCCCTAAGTTATGGAATGATTTGCCCTTGATAGTTAAGTTAGCAGGCTCTCTGTAATATTTCCAGAGCTTGGTGGAAACCTCCTGTACCTGTACGTCTTCATTTGTGCCTTCAATGGTATTTGAACACTTATTTTCTTTTTTGTTCTTTGTTCACTTTCTCTTTTGTCAGGCACATTGGAACATTTATTTTAAGTAATACCCTATATAAATTTATTGAAAATGAACTTCATATTAGGCGACCAAAATGGCTTAGTACATGCACATGGAGAATGGGCCATTTTTCAGCAATCGCCTCACTACTAGTATGCTTTTCAGTGAAACATGTTATTAAAATAAGTTGGGCAATACTGTAGTGCAATAGGCTTATCTTAACGTGTGATTTTTAGTTGTCCAGTATGGCATTTGTATTGGCAGTTTCAAACCTGTAACTCTCTTTGCACAATAAAAATTGTTCAGGTGACAAACAATTCTGTAATAGGTTGTTCTTTGATATCTCTCATCTTGGGGGATAGAAAGCAACAAACAGCCTGTCTATTCTTCTGCAGATACAGGTGTGGTGCAGTGAGTCAATGCACAACAGACCATGAAATGATTGAACTTTCCACTACTTGCTGTTAGGCAGGGCTTTCAACTTTTAGTGGATGCTGAGTGTGAGATTCGCTGGGAGACTACTGATGCGGAGTGCGATCATCGGTTCACGTGGAGCGTCCCGCCAGGGGGTCTTCTTGCAAAAAAAACCCTAGATTGCAGAAAATGAAACTTCGCGTGCCTGGTTACTGCATGCCCAGAATTGCCAGTTTTCAGATGTTTCATGTTCCTGGAAAATTTTAAGGAGACATATTGTTCACATTATAAATAGGCCTACGAAAAGTTAGAAATTCCCTACCGGTATGTATTACTTTATATTAATTGCACTACTGTTAGCTTACTGCAGACTATGATCAGTTGGACAGAACTCAAGTAGTGTGATAGCTGGCGTTTTCACCGACACCTGACACATCGTTTTTGTAAGTGGAATTTTTTACACCATACTAAGACGTGCGTGAGAACTGATGCTTCATCGTGAGAGCGTGAAATTCCGCCGAAATGCATGACTCTCACGCTTAATGCGTGAGAGTTGACAGCCCTGTGAGAGGCTTGAGCAGGTTACGCGTCTCTTCTTCAGCTTCGCCACTCCTGGCTGTGAGTCAAGTAAAAGACAACGGGCTTTGGAATTACAACTCCACAGGAATATTCAGTACTGTCAGAAATGTCTTCACAAACCATATTTTGGAGTTAGGAGTTTGTATTCTGTCACAGGATGTAATGATGTATTGTAATACAACTGGTTTTTAGTCTTTTTCCTTAACTTGCCCAAAGGTTTTCTCTTGGCTTGACCACTAGAAATCTCTGACACTGGCAGTGTAGCACCTCAGCCTTTAAGATGCCTGTAGTGCTGGCCTAATGGTAGGTTAGTAATCAACAGTTAAGAGCTGTTGTGGAATATGTTCATGCGTTATTTGTGATGTCACTGTAGTAGATGCCACTCCATTCAGCCTGAGTCATGTGTCACTGACATTTGTCCATCATTTATTTATGTTTAAAAGCAGAAACATCTTGACAGATACTTTTAAAGAGCAAATTTCCTTGTCCCAGACAGTTCCAATTCTCCGAACTAAGTTACTTTCAGTCTCTCCCAAAACTGTCTTAAGCTCCTCCTTGTGCAGACACAAACCTACTGTAGTATATTGCTCAAGGTCAAATATCCTGGTGAACATAGAAGGCCCTAATGTGTAACCAGAACACTCTCCTGCATACCATACTTTGAAATGTGAGCTACTCGATCTGCATTTTTCGAATTTTTCAACTTTGATGTCAATCAAAGAGAAGTCACCAGTTGCGAATTTAGTTGCCCCGAACCAAAAATGTACTTGTGGTGAAGAGTGTCTGTTTTGTTGGGAAATATGAGAAGAACTGGTATTTTACCCTGATTTTCCTATGAAGTGTGGGACAGCTGCTTAGTATAATACCCATCAACAACAGGACTTGTTTTTCATGTTCGTTTATTGCCCAGTCCTAATAAATACTGTACTTCTGTTATGCAAGATCTTTGCACCAAAAGAACTTGGAGAAAGACTTTGTTATGTTGCAGTTTGGCTACTAGCCATGCCTGGTTTTCTTATTCACGAGGGTCCTGTTTTGTAAAGAGTTACAGTACGTTCACTCTTTAGTTTAATTTATTGTACAATAGCCAATACAAATTAAGATCAACTGTGAAGTGATCTCTATGAAACAGGGCTCAGGTCTGTCCACATCAAGTCTTTGCAGAAAGCTGCCAACCTTCCTTACAGGGGTTGGAACTACAGTAGTGGTGAAAACTTAGCATTTCAATTAAACTCCTAATATTCAGCGTGTATGTGAGACATGACTCTGATCCGTCTTCAAAAACATGGGATTTTAATTTTAACTTGTCATTCAACACAGAAAATGTGAAATTTTACTCACATTTTCAGACAAAGCAATTTCTGTGGTACTTCCAATTTTAAATGGAAGGTAGCATGATAGAACACTAAAAACATGGGCAATACTGTACACTTACTCAACCAAAGGCAAAGGGGCATGTGCATCTAACCAAATCCCTCTACACTAATACATGCCATTGTGTAATCACTGGCCAAATAAGTATGTATCTATATTAATCCCTATGTGCCCAAAGCAGGCGCGGATCCAGGGGGGGGGCCTGGGGGGCCCGGGCCCCCCCCCCCACGCCACGAAAAAAAAACGAAAGGAGAAAAAAAAAGAAGAAAAAGAAAAAAAAAGAAAAGGAGAAAGAAAAATTAAGAGCAAAAATGAATAAAAGTGTCTAAGAACGTATTCAAAGTATATATTTCGGTAGGGGTTGGGTAGAGCTATCGCTGGATTATCTCTTTATATATCTTTCAAAGTGGTTGGCGACGAAAGGAGCGCTACAGTGTTCGAAAACAGGTGAATAGCTGAGTAATAATCCTTGACTTAAGATCTAAATAAGTAAACATTGTGACATATGTAGTACGGGCTCGATCGGCTAGCTGCACTGAAATTTAGTAACAATTTTGTGTTAAAGAGTGAAATTTTTTGTAATCTAGACCGATTGAGAGGCAAAGTTTTCGCCATACAGACCTTGCAGAATGAATACAGAAGACAAGCTGTTATGTGACGTGCTATTGTGCACAGTGGAACCAGCTTTTGCAGGGAAAGTAGCGGCGTCCATACCCTATTCGATTTCGAAACTGTCTGAAAAGTTTTAAAATGAACTCAAAAGGCTTTTAAGCTACAGACAGTGGCGTCGGCACAGTGGGCAATGGGTGACGTGTGTCCCCCTCCCCCATTGATTCTTGAAAATTTTTAAAATGGTCCCAAAAGTCGTTTAGGCTACAGATTTCTGTGGAGGGTGTAGGGTGAGATGTATTTTTGATCACTGGTTTATTTGTTCTAACCATTTTCTTTCACAAACTGTTCTCAAACTATCATAAGTTTTGGAAATTCTTGACAAATTCCAAATTTTCGCACCTCTCCGATACGTCAAGCCTTGTGTCAGAGTTGTCCTTATTATCAATAGCTTTCGGTAACTACTCACGGGGGAACAAAGGAGCAAAAGTGCTTTTTCAGAATTCTCAGTCAGAAGATTCGTTTCTGAATAGCATAGGTTGGTGGGAAAGTGACAGTGTCCGATGCAGGTTTTGTCATGGACTAATACTTTATTCAAAATTTCGGCGCGCTTCGCGCGCATACGACAGGATTTACACCCGATTTTATATACCATTGACAAAGCTATGACGCAAGAAATTATTCCAGTGCAACATTTTTCTTAAAAGTACATCTCCTTCTCTGTAGGGCTCTCATCATTATGGGATCTTTGACTAATCTAGTCTAGCACATGATTTGAAAGATTGAAAGTACGTAATTGCCGTTGCTTATTTTCCAAACATTTTAACGACGTTCAATAATGACGAAAATCTTTTCTGAAACGAATTTTTTCTGTCCACCATCCCTCTTGCTATACCTAAAAAGAAGGTGATATATCATATCTCCTCCCATATGAATGTCGGGTAGTGAGAATCCCATTGGTCCCTCTTTTGTATACTGTAACTAATTTAGAGCTCCCGGGAGGCTCTGTACTGTTCTCTGTCAACCTTGGATATCCTTTTAAAATGTAAAGGAAAAATTTTCTTACAGTCCAAGAATGTTTCTGTGGACTCCACGCAGGTATAATTGCGTGTACAATTTTCCCATGGGCGTGGATCATGGGGGACGGGGGACGCGTCCCTCTCACTTTTTTGGAAGGGGGGACTTCGTCAAAACGCCCCCTCACTTTTTCAAAATATTGGAACAGACTGCAATTATGCCTAGGAAAAGGAAATTTTTAGAAGAAAAATAACCTAAAAATCGTACACTTTTGTTGCACCAAATCGCATCTGAGTGCATTCAGTTCTAGAAAAATTTCCCTTAGACCTCCTCCCCCATGCCGAAGATCACAAAACTTATTGCCTCCCCGTGACGCAAATTCTGGCTACCGCCAACTGCTTCTTCCACGCCACCAGGACGGCGATTCACAAATGTGAAAAAGTCCCCCCACACACAAACACACACTTTTGGAGATGGATCCACGCCCATGATTTTTCCTGGGACTTAAGGAGGTTTGAAGACAATATGTTAACCGTCTCTTACTCCCCTTTTTCACCCGAACAAAAGTTAGAATTCGCTACATTGTGGACATTTTCTAAACATACAATCACACTAGAATGACCCAAAGATACCACCATTTTGCATATAGGCCCCCTAAAATTAACAAAAATTTATCAAAGGGGAGGGTAAACCCCTTCCTGGGATTGCACTCTCATGTACTAATAAGAAAAGGCTCTCCCACTCTTGTATATAGCGTATACAAAATCCCACTGCCTAAAAAGGCACGGTTTAACAGTTATCTGCGGTTCCCCCAATCGCCAACTCCCGCCGGCACCATCGGTCATAGATTTCTGAAGGGTATACCCTTCAGAAGTCCATAAAGAAGGTGATATATCATCTCTCCTCCCATATGGATGTAAGGTTGTGAGAGTCCTGTTGGTCCCCTTTTCAGTGTACAATTAATGCAGCTCCCGGGAGGCTCTATACCGAAAATTATCGGCGCGCTTCGCGCGCAATTGTTTACGCTCACGGAGAGAGGTACGTTTTTATTGAGTGATGGATTTATTTTTATCACTTTTTACCAAAAATCATTTGAAATCTTTCACGATTTTTGCAAATTCTTCTCAATATTTCTTGATTTTTGCTTGATCTGCGCACTGTTAGCCTTGAATTGCTCCTTTTACTATCAATAAGGTCCCAAACGTATTCGCATTACTCATCGGTGGGGTTCTACCATAAGCCAATTATTCGTGTGCATAAACGTGATAAACGTCAGCATTTTAAGGATGTAAAGCAGCTGATATTCATTTTTTCACCCTCCTCTTCTTATGAAAACTGAAAGCTTAGTATCGATCCCACCTTCTAATTGATAGACACAAAGGGAATTGACACCGTTAGTCATAGCAATGGTTTTAAATGTAAATTCAAATTTTCGGCGCGCTTCGCGCGCAATTGTTTCATATGACGTCCTATACCCGAATACCGTATAACGAAAATAAAACACTCATTATGGCAAAAATAATTTCAAGTTACCTACACGGGCTCATAATATTGGCGTGTAAGTTTTAAGATAACTTAGATTCTCCGTAACTTCTGCAGGTACATATAGTAACTTATACTGAGCCATACACATCAAGTTCCATGCAACATGAAAAGGTATAAAATCTCACTGACATAAGAACTGGAGCCGATTTCTGTGCTCTTAAAATGCAATATTGCGAGAGCTTCCGGGGGCTTCGCCCCCTGGACCCCCACCGGGGCTCCGCCCCTGGACCCCGCCAGGGGCCCTAACGCGGGCCCCTGGACCCCACGCGTAGGGACTCGCGCTTCGCGCTCGTGGTGCACCTTCGGTGCACATGAGGTTTTCCATCTTGGGCCCCCCCCCCTCAAAATTTCTGGATCCGCACCTGGCCCAAAGAGATGAATATGGCCCAAATTCTTGAAAAATATCTCAAGGTTTTACAACGTGCACCTGTGCCTATACCTACAAACCATTTCTGAGATTAATAAATAAATCAACATTTCCATAAAATTAACCACCAAGGTATGAAATCTTGCCTAAGCATGGAATTTGTGTCCGACCTTTCTGTATTCAAGTCTGCACAACCAACTTGGCCAGTCGACACTTGTACAAGAGCACCTGTGGCCTTTACTGGGTGAAGGGTGCAGGAAAAAATAAAACAATAAAGTTTTTCTATGTGTAACTGTATTGTATGACAGTGGATGTTTTGTAGATCTTGGGAAGGTGGCTACTTGAAAAGTAGATCTTGGGTCAAAAAAGGTTTGGCATCCCTGGCCTATAGGCTTGGTCTGACCTTGTGACAGTATATAATTACACTGTCAAAAGGTCAGCCCTGGGGTGAGACAAGGTGGGAGGGGGAGGGCAAGGTAGCTTTCAAGATGGGGGAGATATTTTCAGGGGGGGGGGTTACTCTATTCCAGGTATTTGCCATTTACTCTCTCTTCCCAATCTGTCAGCCATAATTTGGTGGAATTGAATTCTAAAGTACACCTATGTTGATTTGCTAGCTTTGTGGCTTCCTACTCAGAATGGTTCCCAAGCTAGTTGAGGGGGCTTTGCCATGCACTGTAGCATAGCTCTCAGTGTTTCATGCCTAAGTGAAAAGTGCGTTTCAACATTACATGCTTTTGGGAGTCAAGGTGAGGCTCACACCTGCCAGGAATTTAAGTTGCAATATATATCTTTGTTGGCCTACAGAAGATTAGTTGTGATTGGCATGGAATTTGTCATGGCTGAATTCCACTGACGTTATGTTGTGTTTAAGTAGTTATCATTACAACTTAAACCAACACAAATGCAGCCAGCTGATTTGTGCACTGGTCAGACACACACATAAGTATTCTTGGGAAGTCAATGTCATGGGTACAGTGTACCTCACTGTTTGCCCTCTAAAAGGACATGACATGACATCAATTCGTAAGGTCTATTAAACCATGCTGTATGTGCAGTTCTGTGTGCACTGTAAGTATATGCGTGCACATGTATGTATGAACTTCAATATCTACAATCAGCATGTAGGCCTACATACATGTACTGTATGCTTCCACCAATGATGATTAATCAGTAAGAAGACACAACACAAACCAAAAAATACTACTTTAGGAAAACACTAGGATTAAGAAAGATTTGACTTCATTCAATGACCATGCAGCCATAATTCTGGCAAAGAAGCTTGACAGTAAAAGTATATTGCCTAGTTATGTCAGAAGACCTATAGGTGAGTGGGTAAACCCCTACCCTAGGCCCTAGTGTACTAAGTTACAAGTAACTTTCAATGTTACAAAGGACCCAAATAACATAACAGGTTAACGGGCAAAGGAGGGCTAAGGCCCCATAAGATGCCCTGAAGTCCAAACCCCTTTACTAATACAAATAACCAAACCAACACCAAGCGAGCCCAGCACAATTAAATTCAACCACAGTCATGGAATTAGGGTTAGCATTTACCTCCAAATTTAACGGGTCCAAAATGTTGATACCAGGCCCTTTAGATTGTCTGAACAGTGTGTCTTTGGATATACAAAATGAACAGTGGGTTAATTCAGTGCATACACTACGAACAAGTCA
Source organism: Holothuria leucospilota (assembly GCA_029531755.1). Classification (NCBI taxonomy): domain Eukaryota; kingdom Metazoa; phylum Echinodermata; class Holothuroidea; order Aspidochirotida; family Holothuriidae; genus Holothuria; species Holothuria leucospilota. The sequence goes on along the minus strand of CM055963.1, from coordinate 50,424,611 downwards.
GGGCTTGGGGAATTCCAACCGCTTTAATAGTACAGTAGCATGTTTACACTGGGGTGTGCGGAGGAGATTGAGAATTTTGATGGTTTTTTATGGTTTTGTACTTATTGATGTTTTTTTTTCAATATTCTGGCTTGGATTGTGTTGCAATGCTGAGGAAGGGAGTGAGAGACACTGAGAGTGAAGATCCTTGCACGTCCGAGATTTTCTCGTTGGACTTGAATACGAAGCTAAGGAATTTTATATTTATGTGTCCAACCATGAAAGAATGGGGTCCAATGATGATCGATGAGCACTCAGACGCGCAAGATCGCGAACCCTGCATGGAAGCACTTGTCAATGTTAAACTTAACATTAATGCAGTGCGCAATGTGGAGTTAACTACCCACTCAGGCAGACTATTCCACAAGTCAACAACTCTTTGGGGGAAGCTGAACTTCCTAATGTCAAGCCTTGCAACATACTGTAGTACATACTTTTCCATATACAGGCCTACCTACAGTGTCATGGTATGATCCCGGATTGATGTCAAGGGACATGTACTGAACTGGATTTCAAATTTGGGCCGTTGTAGGCTACTGTTACAGCTGGGCATGGATAGCTTGCATGACACTGAGCTGCAGCCACAAAATGTAGCCTAAGCTAACTCTGGCTTATCTAGAGCTGCTCAAGCTTGTACACAACATTATCACATGTTACATGACATTGTTATCTCCTTACTGGCTTGAGCTAATTTGATGTTCCTGTAATTAGTCAAACAATGTATTGAATTAGCCTAAGCTAAATAACACATGATGCCAATTATTTTCACACGCGTATGAGTACGGTGTTACCTTCCTAATTAGGAATAAGGAATTTAGGCCAATTCGGATCTCTGTGATGTGGATTTAAACACCAGTTTTGACTGGACAGATTCTGAAACACGTTTTGCTGACTGCGACAGACTGCACAATCGTAATGTGAAATGACAACGATAGACGGCTTTCACGTACGGTATAGCCTGGTGTGTTTACTTGTTGTGCATGGTACAGTATTAGATGTTAGATACGGAAGCTTAAAAGTGCCATCAAGATCACACGATCTTTTCCCATACATGTTGACATTTTTCAAAAAAATGTTCAGATCACAAGATAATATCTTTACAAAAAACACAGAAAATGATGAATTGACTGTCTCCAATATCTCGTGATTTCAACAATTTTCTGCAAAATGTTAACTTATTCATTTCTTTTCAAATGAGGATTTCAACAATTTTCTGCAAAATGTTAACTTATTCACTTCTTCTCAAGTCAGCAATTCAACAACTTTCTGCAAAATCTTAACTTATTCACTTCTTCTCAAGTGAGCAATTCACAGTTTTCTGCAAAATGTTAACTTATTCATTTCTTCCCAAGTGAGCAATTCAACAATTTTCTGCAAAATGTTAACTTATTTTTTCCCAAGTGAGAATTCAACAATTTTCTGCAAAATGTTACCTTATTCATTTTTCTTAAGTGAGCAATCTAACAATGCGGGAGCGTACGGAAGCGTATAAGTGCCACGACGTCACAAAGAAATGACCTAAAATGGCAAGGGCCTGTCTAGACCTTCTTCCATAGTGGCTAAAGCTGTCCCAAAAATAGCATCTCACTATACCCTCCATGGCATCTACATCTTTATTTCTTTTTTATTTCCCCTCAGTTTCCACTGAAGAAAAAATTGATCCCAAAACATACATCCCAGGCCAGTACCCAAGATTTTTCGTGGTGGGTGCGAAGCGACGAAATTTGAATAAAATACAAATACAGGACAGTACATGGCAGCAGGCCCTCTATCTAAGCGGAGCGCCACCATTAGTTGGTGCGTTGCGCACACGAAAGTTTTATCAAAAGATGCTTTCCAGTTCGTTGGATTTAGCTGTTTAAATCAATGGTTTGTCCAGGATTATATTTGGAAAGGGGAGGGGGTAAAATAGTGCCCCGACACTATCTGGGCGGAGCGTACCCAGAAAATTTTGACAAAGAATGCCTCCCAGGTTGCAGGAAATGTCGCTTCTGGGTATTTTAAGTTGCATTTAAGTATTCCAAAATTGATATCTCATGTATTAGATTTTTACAAGTGAGAAAATTTTATACTATAAGTTACATTTTTGAGAGAATAATTTTGATTCCAAATTTAAGGTACTCTTTTTTGTTTTTGTTTCAAAGGCGTAGGAAGGTGTGTTTTCTCGACTGGGTGGGGGATGAACCTTGTTTAGGACCGCCGTTTTGGGGAAGGGGTGTCCCCCGCCACTTTTGAAAATTTTTGAATATTTGAGGGTCCTCATACGCAATTTGGTGTAATATTTATCAAATTTTAAGGATCTATTTTTGGATAAATTGCAGTTCTTTTTCATGCGCCTCTTCATTTGATTACGGTAGTGGGGATATTCTTCCCTTGTCACTACTTAAAGGTGCCGTCACGGGGGAAGGGGTCAAAGGGGAGGGGATACCCCCTCCCCTTTGAGAAATTTTTGATAATTTAAGGTCGCTTAGATGCAAAATGGTGCTATCTTTGGGGTATTTTTGGAGCTGATCATATATGGCTGGAATGTCCATGCTTTAGTGAATCCTAATTTTTGTTTAGATAAAAGAGGAGAGTATGGTGTCTACAGAAGGATACGTTGTCAACATTCGGGAAAAGTTTTTAATAAGGAAATCGTGCGTGTAGTCCACAGAAACATTCTTGGACTAAAGTTTACGAAAATTTTCCTTTCCTTCATCGTGGATTATAAAAGGGCACCTAAGGCTAAGACACTTGCATAGAGCCTCCTGAAAGCTCTGAATCAAGTATATAAAATTGAGTAATGACCTAATGCTTATTACCTGACATCCAAATGATAATATCGAGTATACGACCAGGCGCGTAGCTAGGATTGTGTCATGTGAGGGATTTTTGTTGGAGTGCGACATGGGGAGGGGTCTAAGGGGAGGGTATATCCCCCTCCCCTTCTTCATACCCTCCCCTTTGGAGAAAAACGGCTTGTTTTAGGTTTCCAGGTGCAAAATGGTGCAATGTTTGTGTCTCGAACGTAATGAAGTTTATAGTGGCCATGTCTTTTTTGCCATTATTTTTTCAAGCTTGGGCCATGGGGGTTTACACGCCCCCCCCCCCGTGGCTACGCGACTGTATATGACGCCGAACACTCAACAACTATCGTGTTGTTACTAATTTTGAACGGAAATCCGTATAAGCAGCTTCCATCAATGGGAAATGGACGGGAGGGAGAGAACAGAGGGATTTCTATGACGTCACGCGCAATGAATTCCCAGGCACTGGGGGGAAACACACACCCAGTAAGCGAACTTACAGCTCACGCGCACGACATAACAATAGATACTACTGTGACACAATGGACGCGTGCCCGTAAAAACCAAAGAAACGCGCGATCTTGCTTTTCAAAATTGCGTCTAGTTGGTTAAAGTCTAGTGACTGAAATCCCTTTTTAGGTGCCAGAAGGTCATGTTAGACCTTGATACGTATAGCAAAAGGGGTGAAGGACTAGCAAACGCGTTTCAGAATAGACTAGCGGCGAAGTCTGAAAATTTTTGACTCCCACCCCCCCTTACAACTTTGTAAAAGTTCACACCTACCCTTAAAATTTTCCTTAGGGTGTCAGTTTTCATTTTCTGTTGGTTGTTACCTTTTAAATTTACCCGAACATGGTAATTAGGGGGGCAAAGGTCACGAGTCTATTTTCACCCAAATTTCAACAATCTTGGTATTATACATGTGTGCTTCACCTTCAGTTCCTTTTCATGGGAAGGCTTTACCTTGAGTCTAGTGTGATAAATATTTTGAATAAATTTACAATAAACATCCCTGAACTCCAATCAATATGAAAACCCTTAATTATCAATTTTTACTATGGTTTATTGAATATTTTCATTAAATATGTTTAGTTTGCCACATTACAAATTTACACAGTATGAAATTTTAATGCATCTCACGCATGTTTTGCCTCGTGGAGATAAAGCGCCTCTCAATAAAGACAAGGTAAGATCGTTATAAGTTATACATTGCAATATAATGCTCTTCTTAGATAAAATTGATCTGTCCAAATTTTGACTGCATAGCGGCTCTCTTTAACTTCTGCCACACAGGGTAACCGTAGCGAAGGGCGAAACGAAAAACCCCGTCAGCTATATTATAAATGTGGCTATGGTGTTTCGCTTCAGTGTTTTCAAGTTATCATTTGTTGTAAACAAATTAAGATTTTCTCATATAGTCGCGCTTTCTGACCATACTTTTATTAAAGCCCTTAGATTATGTGGCATTGAAAAATACACATCTGGCAGTTTTCATATTGAGCTTCTGAAGAGGAAAAATCAGAATGATCATTACAAACGGAATGCACATTGTAAGTAGGAAAAGTAGTACTGAACAGCTGAGTTTTTTCATTATAAAAATTGCGAATCCCATATCAGATGTAAGAATAATAATATACAATGCTCCACCTTCAAAATGTGTCACTAAAATTTTGCCCTAAATGGGTCAATGGGGTAAACATTTAACAAATTCTTTGCTTTTCATAAAAAGAAGCATTTTGAGTATCCTGTCAATTAAAAGTGCCTTCATTAATCTGAATATACCGAATCGCTAAGCCCTCTTAGAGCCAGTTTCATCCAGGCCCTTAGCCAGACAACGTGCTGAAGCTCCCAGACTGCCAGAGGGAAAATCATTTTCAGGGCAGGAGATGTGTTAACATAAAAGGCAAAGGTAATTTTTGTTCCTACAATTTCTACCAGGTGTAAATGTTTGTGGGTCCCTCCACTGTTCCTATGTTATGCATCTGTAGTTTCGAACAGAGTACTCGTTCTCCCGATTGTTCAACTGGTCAACACATGGTTGCTTTCAGGCTATATCTGAATCTGGTTGACCCGTGATTTAACTAACCAATTTATGTACTTGTTGCCGGGCTAAAAGAATAATTGGTGGCAACGCATCTTCTCCCCCAAAACCCTCGAGTTTGCTGAATGCTTCTTACCTCCAATCATTTGTCGACAAAAACGTATATTGTGCTAGACAAAAAAGCATAATATCAGTCTTTAGAAATAAACCTGTTTGCTAATATCCGCCTCACGACGCTAGATGCCTCTGAAATTAAACACGTAATCCCTAACTGTGATTACTAAACACTGTCTTTATAACTTTACCAAAATGAAAGCAAGATCATATATGAATTTTTACCGTATTAACAGCCCCTCTACAAGCTTCCTTGAATTCATCACAGCATGATCATTTTTTGAGAACTGCGAATTATTTTATTTAAAGGATTTTTTTTGCAAGTAAAATCAAGTTTATTATGGATATGTGCCATTTCCATGTGTCCAGACTTGAAAACAACATAGACCGGTGCGAGAATCACTCACTTGCTTTCCAAAACAGGGAAACAACTTTTAATTATATTGCTCTATAACTACAAATTATTAAGTTTTATTAACCAATTAACAAAATGAATTAAATTCACCTAACAATTACCATGGGAGTAAGGGACACTTTCTAGGGGGGAGGAGGAGGCTATCCGTTTGCCCGAAAAACTAAAGTAATCCGACCAGTGGGTCGATTTTCATAAAATGTGCCAGAGAAACAGGATTTTTCTTCAAACTCCGGCGGCTACAGCTCCCCATACCCCTGACTAGTGCGCCTATAATTTACATTTTCCTATTAAAGAGTTTTAATAATCAGTTACATCTCTAGACCTAACAACTTTAAAAGGGAAAGAACCGTGCAAAAGATAGCTGGACAACGAAGTATACGCATTGTTAACGAAGGCACTACCAACACCTTGATAGAGCCTCTGCCCTCTCACTCAAATTTTTAAAGGGTATGATATCATAGGAGATGTTCTGATATAATTGTGCTCGTATCAATAAACGGGGACTATTAGGTGCCTAAAAATGTGAATGTTTTCAAACAAAAAAAAAAATACAAAACGGCAGAGAAAATCGCATAAACTGTGAAGAAAATCCTTTTTCCTGGAGCGGGAGGAAGCTAGGCCATGAGGACATTCGTGCTCTTATTTTCAAAATCACGTAAACACACACAGAGAAGAAATCTAATGGCTTGAAAAACGTAGGTAACCCATTCACAGTTACCAAATCGTGGCTGTAATTTCTCCCAAACCACTGTTTTTAGCCTATATGAGACGACAAGTATAGTTTAACAAGATAAAATCTAAATTTCGGAATGACAGTGGGTTGGAAACAATGCACTAATCGAGGCTCCTTAGAGAAGAGATATCGCCCATAAATTTACAAAAAAAAAAGAAAGTTGAATGCCGACCAAGTTCCATTGTGACTAAGTTCCAACTCCCTCTCATAAAATGATAGCAGAAAAATGTGTGTTGAAACAAAACAAAACCGTACTTTGTCACTTTGTAGCGCTAAAATGTATTAGTTGCATGTCTTCCCGAGCAAAGACGCTTTCTGTGTTAATAAAATTTACCATCATGTTCGAAAACATTTAGACATACATTCACTGTTTTTTGCGTGAGACATTGCTACACTCTACCCCTTTTCGCTAATCTGGTTCATGCTGGCAAATAGTAATTGCAATGACAGAAATACCGTAATGTATTTAATAAAAAATTAAGTCAATTTAGTTAGGCTATGTGATTTTGCACATTTAATATAATCAATGCAATGGTTCTACACATCCTAACAACCGACTGAAACAAATATTCAGATTTCTCTGATACAGCTACGAAAATAGCCCACATTGCATGGTAGGCCTATAAATATTTTCATTATATCCCACTTAATTTTAAGGATTTCAAGTTCTCGACATTGGTAGGGGCGGAAGCCATAGCCCAAAACCAGGACAAAAGCGACGGATTACTGGAAGGATGGTGAATAAACTTTTCGCGCTATTTGGGCTGCACAAATTTGGGGCTTTTAGTGGAGAACTTTCAATAATTTGGTATTTTTATTGAAGTAAATTTAAAAATTTGATTTTTTTTTTATTGAAGTAAATGTAAAAGGTGAGGTTTGCAATTTATTTTGAAAAATAACCCTCTTTGAGAGTAACTCAACTAAACTGTTGGGACGACCAGTCGCCGTCGAAGATTAAAAACTTCATCGCACACACTCATTTTCCCTAAAAAGATTAGAAAATTTTCCCGACGAGGGCCTCATCCTTTCTCGAAGGGGCCATGGCCTCCTCACCCCCACCGGGCCTCACCCTGATAAAGTTGCTTTAAAACATCTGAATAAATGTTGTTTGAAGTCATATTATTTTGTGAAGGGTCCTTATGCGGAAAAAACTAAAATGCAGATCAAGTTTAAAAGTGCGACCTTCAATGACCTTTGACCTTAAAACTTTGTATGTTCGGAAACTGAAGAAACATTCAAAAGTTGTATTTTAAACATTACTTGTCCACAGTTTACACAACACGTGGGATAGTTTCTGGACCAGGGGTGGCACCACGATTTGCTCGATCAGGGGGGAGCTCCTTGATGGGGGTGCCAGCAACTCGAAGCCTCGATGAGGGCGATATGGTGCCGAAGCGGTGTTTGAAGCAAAATTTTGGCGCGCAAAGTGCGTCGAAATTTCGGACTCTTCATGGAAAAAAATGGAAAACTTAGGCTATTACCATAGAAAATTTGAAGAAATTTGGGTTTTTACAAAGAAAATTTTAGAAAATGTGGGGAGTTTATTTAAGAATTTGCCCAAATTTAGACCAAAATTAAGTAAATCGTCGGGGCTACTGCCCGTTGTCGCGGACTACGTATTTTATGGTATACATCGTAGCTCCCCTACGAAACCTGAAAATTTTCGGGGGGGGGAGGAGAAGCCTTACCCGACGGGGGGCATGGCTCCCCTTCCCCCACCTGGTGCCACCACTGTTCTGGTCGTTTTTCTTCTCTCTTCACCAATGGTCTAGAATTGAATTGAAAGGTGTTGAAAACAGACCGTTCAACGTGTCTAAGCCCGTTATTCTAATTTTTTCTACGAAAACACGCTATAAGCAGATTATAATTCCTTTATTTTCCTTACATTTTGAGCACTTTAAGTCTCGGTGGCCTAGTTCTTTCATGATATTACATTGGGTCAGATGCAATTCCGAATCCGGAGAAAAGTAGTGCGGCTTATCTCAGTTGGTTCGTGGATTCTGATAATGGTAAGGTTTATGAGGACGCCGAAAATGTAAATGTCGCAGTCCAGTCGTCAACGGGCAATATTTCGTTGCTACGGAGGACCGTCATTCTGCTTAATTTTCGAACATCATTAATTATGGTTATAAGTGTTTGATGTTAATTTTAGTTTGGTTTGAATCGACGGTTTTCCTCCTAAAATTTTAGGGGTCCGTACTCTCACTGAAAAATTTAAGGGGGACGTGTCCCCCGCCCCCCGCTTCCGCCGCCTGTGTGTATAATTGTCTGTCATGAAATAGCCACCATGTCCGACACCGTGAAACAACAGCCTTATTGAAATGTGATGTAACTCACCCTGACTGTTCGATGAGGATGAATTGGCGGTATTAGTATAGTCAGGTGCGTCAGGTTGCAGTCGGATTGTACGTTAAGCATACCCGCAGCACACAGGCATACAAAGTCTCGCGACTACGGCTTGAGACACGCCTCGGAACTCACGCTCAATTAACCCAGTCTCACCCTAAGCTATCTTTGGAAAAAAAAAGAAAAACGGAGGTTCAAATTTTCCTGAACTTCCCGATGTAAAGTCCAACTTACGTCGCAAAACTACAACATGCATTTCAAGCTTGCACTGAGCTAAAGCATCGCGTTCGCGGTACCCTGTCACTGTAGTATACAAAATAGTCCTACGTTGACAGAAACCGCGGAGCCAATCTTGAAGTGCGGGGGCTAATCATCGAAGCGGCCAAATATGTTCAATAAAATAAAGGCAGTTTAATGCAGCCCAAAATGCACTTTTAGGCGGCTCAATATGCCCGCGGCAGAAAAAGTGCGGGGGCTAAAGTCTCCGTACACCCCTCCCCGTCTCCGCGGTCCCTGCCTTTGTTACGATTTCTTTTGCCATTTTCGTACGTTTTTGGTGCTCTCTGCAAACGGTTATCATGAGTCGCCTTACATTATCTCACGCCCAGCCACTCACTCACCTTGGCATCTCTGAACACATTGACTAGGTGGATACATTCAAAAGGCTATCTCATGTTTTTAAGTTACATGTCACATGGGGTCGAGAACAATGTGCCGTTTTCTGATTTTGCACACACCTACTGTAACCGAGCCGACTGGTTTTCACTGTCACGTAAAAGTCGGGTCGGTGCAGTAGGCGCTAGTTTTCCACTACAAAAATTCCTACGTCAGGAGCGTTAGCGTTTGCTGTAAACTTGAAAGTGCGTACATTTTGTATTCCGATGGTTGCGAAAGGAATTCGCCCTTTCGACTCCTTCTGTAGATGCCATGTCTAAAATCATCACCAAACGGTCTTTAAAAGTCTCTTTTTCGGGGCGCTTTGCGCCCATCCTTCATGTTCACTGTATTTCCAATTCTTATTTCAAGAAGGACAGAACGTGCTACTCAGGCGCAGATCCAGAAATTTTTTGGGGGGCAGGGGCCCAATATGGAAAATCTCATGTCCACCCAAGGTGCACCACGAGCGCGAAGCGCGAGTTCCTACGCGTGGGGTCCAGGGGCCCGCGTTAGGGCCCCTGGAGGGGTTTAGAGGGCGAAGCCCCCTGAATCTCTCGCAATATTGCATTTTAAGGGCACAGAAATCGGCTCCAGTTCTTATGTCAGTGAGATTTTATACCTTTTCATGTTGCATGGAATTTGATATGTATGGCTCAGTATAAGCAGCTCCCTGGTATAAGTTACTATATGTACCTGCCGAAGTTCCGGATAATCTAAGATATCTTAAAACTTACACGCCAACATTATGAGCCCGTGTAGGTAACTTGAAATGATTTCAGCCCTAAAGAGTGTTTTATTTTCGTTATACGGTATTCGGGTATAGGACGTCAGAAGAAAATATTGCGCGCAAGGTGCGCCGAAAATTTGAATTTACATTTAAAACCATTGCTATGACTATGTCAATTCCCTTTATGTGTGTCTATCAATTAGAAGGTGAGTTCGACACTAAATTTTCAGTTCTCGTAAGAAGGGTGAAAAAATGAATATCAGTTGCTTTACATCCTTACAGTCCTGGCTCCTCTGAAATCACGTTTATGTAGAACCCCACCGATGAGTTATGCGAATACATTTGGGACCTTATTGATAGTTAAAGGAGCAATTCAAGGCTAAAAGTGCGCAGATCAAGCGAAAATCAAGAAATATTGAGAAGACTTTGCAAAAATGGTGAAAGATTTCAAAAGATTTTTGGCAAAATGTGATAAAATAAATCCATCACTCAATAAAAAGGTACCTCTCTTCGTAAGCATAAACAATTGCGCGCGAAGCGCGCCGAAAATTTTCGGTATAGAGCCTCCCGGGAGCTCTGCATTAATTGTACACTAAAAAGGGGGGCCAACAGGACTCTCACAACCTGATATCCATAGGGGAGGAGAGATGATATATTACCTTCTTTTTGGTTTTCTGAAGGGTATACCCTTCAGAAATCTATGACCGATGGTGCCGGCGGGAGTTGGTGATTGGGGGAACCGCAGATAACTGCTAAACCGTGCCTTTTTAGGCAGTGTTATTTTGTATACACTGTATACAAGAGTGCATGGGATAGCCTTTTCTTGTTAGTACATGAGAGTGCGCAATCCCAGGAAGGGTTTTAACCCCCCCCCCCCCATTGAGAAATTTTTGTTAATTTTATAAAATTTTAGCGGGCCTATATGCCAAAAGGTGGTATCTTTGGGTTATTGTAAAGTGATTGTATATTTAAAAATGTCCACAATTTAGTGAATTCTAATTTTTGTTCGGGTGAAAAAGGGGAGTAAGAGACGGTTAATATATTTTCTTCAAACCTCCTTAAGTCCCAGGAAAAATCATGGGCGTGGATCCATCTCCAAAAGTGTTTGTTGCGGGGGTGGGGGGACTTTTTCACATTTGTGAATCGCCATCCTGTTGGAAGAAGCAGTGGTGGTAGCCAGAATTTGCATCACGGGGAGGCAATAACTTTTATGATCGTCGGCATCGAGAGGGGTCTATGGGACATTTTTCTAGAACTGAATGCCCTCAGATGCGATTTGGTGCAACAAAAGTGTAGGATATTTAGGTTATTTTTCTTCTAAAAATTTCGTTTTCCTGGTCATAGTTGCAGTCCGTTCCATCATTTTTGAAAAAGGGAGAGGAGTTTTTGACGATGACCCCCTTCCAAAAAGTGAGGGGGACGCGTCCCCCCGTCCCCCATGATCCACTCCTATAGGGAAAATTGTACACGCAATTATACCTGCGTGGAGTCCACAGACACATTCTTGGACTATAAGGAAAATTTTTCCTTTACATTTTAAAAGGATATCCAAGGTTGACAGAGAACAGTATAGAGCCTCAGGGGAGTTCTGAATTAGTTACAATATACAAAAGAGGGACCAACGGGATTCTCACTACCCGACATCCATATGGGAGGAGATATGATATATCACCTTCTTTTTAGGTATAGCAAGAGGGATGGTGGACAGGCAAAATTCGTTTCAGAAAAGATTTTCGTCGTTATTGAATTACTTACTTGCAATCTTTCAAACCATGTGCTAGACTAGATTAGTCAAAGATCCCATAATGATGAGAGCCGTACAGAGAAGATGTACTTTTTAGAAAAATGTTTGCAGTGGAATAATTTCTTTCGTCATAGCTTTGTCAATGGTATATGAAATCGGGTGTAAACCCTGTCGTATGCGCGCGAAGCGCGTCGAAGTTTTGAATAAAATATTAGTCCATGACAAAACCTGCATTCAGAACCTGCATCGCACACTGTCACTTTCCCACCAACCTATGCTATTCAGAAACGAATTTTCTGACTGAGTATTCTTAAAAAACACTTTTGTTCCTTTGTTCCCCTGTGAGTAGTTACCGAAAGCTATTGATAATAAGGACAAATCTGACAGAAGGCTTGACGCTAGCGGAGCGTGCGAAAATTTGGAATTTGTCAAGAATTTCCAAAATTTATGGTAGTTTGAGAACAGGTTGTGAAAGAAAATGGTTAGAAGAAATGAACCAATCATCAAAAATACATCTCACCCTCCACCCTCCACAGCAATCTGTAGCTTAAACGACTTTTGGGACCATTTTAAAAATTTTCAAGAATCAATGGGGGAGGAGGACACACGTCACCCATTGCCCACTGCGCCGACGCCACTGCCTGTAGCTTGAAAGCCTTTTGAGTTCATTTTAAAACTTTTCAGACAGTTTGGAAATCGAATAGGGTATGCACGCCGCTACTTTGCCTGCAACAGCTGGTGCCACTGTGCATAATAGCAAGTCACCTGACAGCTTGTCTTCTGTATTCATTCTGCAAGGTCTGTATGGTGAAAACTTTGCCTCTCAATCCCTCTAGATTACAAAAAATTTGACTCTTTAACACGAAATTGTTACTAAATTTCAGTGCAGCTTTTCGGGCCCACACTGCATATGTTTACTAATTTAGATCTTCAGTCAAGGATCGTTATTGCAAATTGCTAGGTTATTTCTTTGTGATGTCGTGACATTTATACGCTTCCGTACGCTTACGTAGTGTTAAATTGTTCACTAGAGAAAAAATGAATAAGTTAACATTTTGCAGGAAATTTTTGAATTTTTGACTTGAGAAAAAGTGAATAAGTTAACATTTTGCAGAAAATTGTTGGATTGCTTACTTGAGAAGAAGTGAATAAGTTAACATTTTGAAGAAAATTGTTAAATTGCTCACTTCAGAAGAAGTGAATTAGTTAACATTTTGCAGAAAATTGTTGAATTGCTCACTTGAGCAGAAATGAATACGTTAACATTTTGCAGAAAAATGTGTAATTGCTCACTTGTGAAGAAGTGAATATGTTAACATTTTGCAGAAAAATGTTTAATTGTTCACTTTAGAAGAAGTGAATAAGTTAACATTTTGCAAAAAATTGTTGAATTGCTTACTTGAGAAGAAATGAATAAATTAACATTGTGCAGAAAATTGTTGAAATCGCGAGATGGTGGAAACAGTCAATTCATCATTTTGACGAAAATTGTTACAATCACAAGATCTTTTGAAGTAGGCAATTCATCATTTTTCTGTTTTTTGTAAAGATAGTATCTTGCGATCTGCACATTTTTTTGAAAAATGTCAACTTATATGGGAAAAGATCGTGTGATCTCGATGGCACTTTTAAGCTTCCGTAGTTAGATGTTAGATGTTGCGACATCGGAGAAAATAGACTGCTTAGCTGACCTTACACTTTCTCTAAAGTTACCGAATTGAGGAAGATGTGATCAAAACACGCTTGCTACGCACCTCAATGCTGAGGATCTATACGGAGTCTTACACAAGCCATCTTCTTGTTTTTGGAAAAGTGCTGCGAGGTGTGGATAAAAAAAGAGCACTTAGAGCAGGGAGCTGTAAGAGAGCTCCCTACTTAGCGCAGCTAGGAAGAAAGGTAAATGTTGGCGTCGTTATAGGGCCAGTACTAAATTTTTCTGATTTTGCAGCCTACAAGAATCAGAACTCTCCGTGAAAAGATTTGGTGAAGCTAGGTTCGAAAAGCAGTTGGGCAAGGAGTTTCAGGTGAATCTTAAATCTTTTCATGCTTATGTCAGGTAAATAGAAAGTTATGTTAAGGAGGGTATTGGGCCTCTCCAAGGTAATGAAGGCAAATCAGTTAGCGATCATCAAGATATAGCTAATTTATTAAATGATTATTTTGTGCCTGTCTTTACCAAGGAACCATCTATTTGAGGGTACTTGGGGATAGCTCATCTTATAATGTTTTCTCTGAGGAACTGGTCAGGGGCGTTAATACGAGGGGTATAACACCCCCGTGAAAATAAAAAGTCGGTCTCTGAGCGCCAAAAAGTCGGTCTCAAATCCACTGTTATTTAAAAAGTTAATTGATCCGCCTGCCCTGATTTTCGTCTGTTCCCGTGGAAAAATAGGGAAAGTCGGTTGCAGTTGGTCCCAAAATAGTTCACGCCCCCTGCGAATTCATGTATATAGGCCCCTGGAACTGGTTTGTAATAAATTAAAGAGTTTAAAGGCTAGTCAGTGAGGCCCCTGGGCAAGATCATGGTATCCATCATGATCCTGCCATTCTTCGTGAATGTTCTGAGATTTTATCGGTTCCTCTTTACATTACATTTCAGTAGTGTCAGTGGTTTCAAACTTTTTTCCTTCTGATCGGCGGGTAGATAATGTCACTCCAGAGCTTCCAGGCCGGTCAGTTTAACCAGGTTTGTGTGCAAAGTTATGGAATCTTTAGTCAAGTATTGTTTGCTTAAAGGCAATAGGCAGTCGCCCCAAAATTTTCTTTGAAAAATCAGCAAACTCTTGCAAATCTCCTCTTATTGCATTACAAGCACCTCTGAAGACATTTTGAACATAACTATTACAAACAATAGGTTAAGCAAGGAGAAATTCTCCTTGAATTTCACAATTCACTAACAAAAATATTGTCACATGATCAAAATTGGCCATTCATGAACTGGAGTGACAGGGTACACTCACTCTGATTGGGGTGACTGCCTACTGCCTTTAAGTATCTTTTAAATAATGGCATGGGTTACTCAATGTTTATCAACGTTTCCTACCCAGTATGTCGACCTTGTGCTACAAATTGGATAAAACATCGTTTTTGGAATGGAACATACTACATTTAAGCAGGAACATCAATCATCAGAAATCATAGGTGATCCCATTCCAGAAAGTGATGTTTTCCGAAGTAGTGATAGACGTAACTCAGAATTGCACCTATAGCACAGAAGAGAAAGGCAGATCAGACATAAGTTGAATTCCCTAACAAGCCGGGTACACCCTCCACTGACGGAGAAAGCTTGCTTTAAAGCGGTTACCCTAATCTTGCAGGCTTGGTACACCCTGGTAGCCCCTATCGATCAGCTCTATTTTAGACTACTGCAACCAGGTCTTCTGATGTGCTTCAGATCCGCAGAAATTCAACAAGTGTCTCAATCTAGCGTGCTCCACAATGGTCAATGTAAAATGATGGACTTACGTGCACAAACCTCAAAAAAGGATGTCATTACCCTCAGTATCCAACGATTGACGGGCTCAACAACAGAAGCCTCTCTTTCGGAGTGGGTGCCTGCCTTCTCGACCAAACGATATCTCACAGATGGGGACCCGAGAATTGCATGCTGCCGACAAGGCGTGGTAGAATGGGAGTCAATCTTCTATGCCCTGGACCCCAGTGGCGCCGGCACGGGGAGGCATAGGGGGCACGTGCCCCCCCCCAATCAATTTCAGATTTTTTTTTGAAAATTTTAAAATGATCTCAAAAGGCGTTTAAGCTATAGATTTCTGTAGGGGGTAAGGGTGAGGTGGGTTTTCAACCGTGTGATGGATCTGTGGTAATCATTTTCTATCACAAATGGTTCTCAAACTATCAGAATTATCCCAACTCTTTTACAAACCATCAAAATTTTCGCGCGCTTCGCGCGCTCCAAACCTTACCCAGTAATATCGTTATTGTCAATAATTTCCGGTAGCAACTCCCGCAGAAGCACAGTAACGAAAGTTGAAGGCTGTTTACGAATTCTCAGGTAAAAGATTGGCATTGTGATTGGCATATAGGTTTGTTGAGGAATTGAAAGTGTCTCGATGCAGAGGATCATGAATGTAGGTTTGGCCAAGGTAGGCTAATCTTATTTAATGAAAAATTTCGGCGCGCTTGGCGCGCATTCATCACGGTTTGCATCCCATCTTATGACCATTATTAAGGTTATAATACACGCAACTATTCTAACTACAACACTTTTCCGAGAAACATAAGTACATCTCTAACCTCTGTAGGCCTATGGGATCTTTCAGTCTAATTTGAAGCATGATGTGAAAGGTTGAAAGTATGTATTTGCCGATATACATTTTTCAAATGCAGCCATTACCGGTCAGATGGTGATTATTAATACATTTACGACGAAAAAGAACTTTGAAATGCGCTTTTTAGTCCTAAACCCCTTTTGCAATATCTGTCAGGGAAAGGACCGTAGCTAGCGGGGGGTGTGGGGGTCACACCCCCCAATATTTGGTCGCCCGTTGTCACGAGTGGGGTATATGGAGACTCACAATGACGGTCAAAAATTAACGACAGTTCTGTAAGGTTGCTCCCAATGGTTTATTCGGGTACCATAAACCCATAAAAAAAACCCTACAAAACAAAACAAATAAATACATTTCAATATCCTCCTACAAACACATTATGCACACACAATATAGATAAAATCGATGATCATCTTCATTTAAATAACTCGCATTTCCAATTTCTGTTAACCTTACTCCTTAAAAGATAGACAAATTGACTCATTTTCCAATAAAATGTCTTCTTCACCCACATTTACATTTTTTTATACAACAAATTTCCTCCCTTAAACTTTGAATACAATATCTGAATTTGAACTGAATAATATCATTTCTTAGGTGGTACAATCTATCTCTTTGTTAGTAGCCGCAAATATACTTGAAATTAACGAACTTACTATGAAATGGATTATAAGTTATTAATACACCATTCTCTCTAGCCTGTAATTCCCAAGAGTTAGGGCTGGGGTCACTACTATAACGGCTACACTAAATCAACTTCTTCAAACTTCAGACAAACTATACAATTAAAAACCATCAGCTCACACCGTCCAATTCTTTGGCTGCATATTTCAGACCCAGAGGAGGTCTACAAAACAAAAATAAAGATAAAATATACTTACAACTCAAGACCTTTCTTGAATTGGTTTTCCAGAATTGAGATCAGTAACGATAATCGTGATACAGTTTAACGATGGACGACTCTCTTTAGTCGAGAAAAAATAGCTTGCTCTCTTTAGCAAGAATGATAAACTTGCTCTCTTTAGCAAAGTTTTCGAAGACTCACTGCTCTCTATAGCAGCGGAGAAACTCTCCTCCTCTCTTCAACAGAATCGGTCGTTTTTTCACTCCCTGTCGCAGACAATGCAATCTACCCATCTACTTACTATGTCCAGAACGCTTTTTATCACACACCTTATTTCCACCTGTTTTTCTCTTACGCTTTTTTTTTAACCCCCAGTCCTAGATATACAAATCTAATTCCTTTCCTATGCCCAAACATTATTGACAAGCTTAGTTTCTTTGATAGGCAAAGTACCTTCCAAACTTTGGCTCCCAGCCAAGCGTGGCCAATGCTTCCTTGATACAATTGCTATATACTCCTTACAAAGCTAATGCAAGAATCACGTGGGGTGAACCTAAATTTTGCGTCCTTCCCCGTGACACCACCCCCTTCTCAAGAAAATTACTTGGGTTCATCAGCCTTACTGTTGGGTACTTCTACCTGTATACATCTACTCAAATAGTCAGCCACCACATTATCAATACCTTTTACAGCATGCACAGTGTACCTATAGGGTTGGAGACTCAGAGCCCATCTCATTACTCGACTGTTATTCATTTTTGCTGTTGACAGATAGGCTAGTGGGTGGTGGTCAGTCTCTAGGATGAATTCCTTACCATATAAATACACATGAAATTTGGATATGGCCCAGACAAGAGCCAGGCATTCTCTCTCAATTACAGCATAATTCCTTTCGCGAGGCAGGAGCTTTCTGCTTGCATAATAGATTGGGAAACACTGATCTGCATCACGTTGCATAAGTACAGCCCCTAAACCAATGTCTGACGCATCTGTCTTCAAAATAAATGTCTTACTTGGGTCTGGTAGATGTAGGATGGGGGAACTTGACAACCTCTCCTTCAGAGTGTCAAACGCTCTTTGTTGTGGTGGTCCCCATTTCACTTCCCTTGTGCCCCTTGCCTTGGTTAAGTCAGTTAACGGTGCTGCTAATGCAGCAAAATTTGGTATGAATTTCCGATAGTAATTTGATAACCCCACAAATGACCTAACCTCTTTTTTGGTAGTGGGTCGTGATGCATTGCTTATCTTCGTTATCTTATCGGGAAGGGGCTTAATAATACCCTCTCCTACAATATGACCTAAAAATACTAAAGACTTACATCCAATGAAGCATTTACTCGGTCGAGCTGTCAACCCTGCATTTCTTAACCTTAAAAAGATTGACTCCAATGTGCTCAAATGTTCTTCCCACGACTCGGTGTGGATCAAGATATCATCAATATAGTTTATGACATTTAGCTCCCCCTCTAAGAGTTTTCTCATCATTCTAGTGAATGCAGCAGGTGCATTTACAAGTCCGAAGGGTAACACCTTAAACTGATATAGGCCATGACTAGTTATGAAAGCAGTCTTTGGTCTATCATCCTTCTGAACGGGTATTTGCCAGTAACCTTTGGACAAATCTATTTTGGTGAAATACATCGAGTTTGCTAACTTTGTCATTAATTCGTCGGGATTTGGAATGGGCTCAGGATCAAATACAGTAATCTTGTTTAACTTTCTGAAATCTACACAAAATCGATTCGACCCGTCCGGTTTTCTCACAAGAACTATAGGGGAGGCATATGGAGATTCGGATTTTTCGATAACCTCCATTTTCAGCATAGTTTCAACCTCTTCTTTGATTGTAATTTGTGTTGCCAATGGGGTCGGATAGGCTTTTGATCGCACTGGTATTTCAGTAGTCAAATTTATTGCATGGTATGCTAAGTGTGTAAGCCCTGGCAAATCTGTTAACACGTCCGAATACTTTTCCAAAATTTGAGTTATCTCCAGCTTTTCCTTTTCAGACCTCTCTGGAGATATATTAACATCTGCCAAACTCTCCTTCTGTTCAATGGGTAATAGATGCACTTTCAAACCACTGTTCTCAACCTCTGACTCTTCAACCACGCCAATGTGACCCTTCAAGCTAGCCCCAATTTCTTGTTCATCATCAATTACCTCAATTCCGTTAGCCTTATGTGAATCGCACTCATCATCTACACGTGACACATACTTTTTCAACAAGTTTGCATGAATTGTTTTCTCCTTGCCATTGATATTCACTTTGTAATCATTGTGAGCTACCTTGCCAACGACCTTAAATGGTCCCTTCCACTGCATAGTAAGTTTGTTATTTTCGGAAGGTAACAACAACAAAACTTCATCATCTACCTTGAATTTTCGATCCCTGGCTCGCACATTATAGTAACGGCGATACCTTTGAGAGGATCTCGCGAGGTCCTCCTGCGCAATTCGACATGTAGCATCTAACCTTTCGCGCAGATCTAAAATGTATTGATACGTAGTTTTGACTTCCTCACTCATATTCTCACCTGTCCACAATTCTTTTAAGATTCCTAGTGGACCGCGGACTGAGCGCCCATACAGGAGCTCAAATGGGGAGAATCCGAGGCTCTCTTGGGGGACTTCCCTGTATGCGAACAACAGAGCTGGGAGATAGCGGTCCCAATCTCGCGGGCGCTCTTTACACATGCGACGCAGCATTCTCTTCAGTGTGCCATTGAACTTTTCTACAAGTCCGTTACATATTGGATGGTACGGACTAGTGTGTAGTTGCTTTAACGACAATAATCGGGCTATTTCTTTCATCAAATCAGAAGTAAATTGAGTTCCTAAGTCGGACAAGATCTCTTCCGGTACGCCTATACGAGAAAATATTTCAAGCAATGCTTCCGCCACTCTCTCGGTCTCAATTCGCGGTAAGACCACTGCCTCCGGATAACGTGTGGCGTAATCAACAAGGGTTAGGATGTAACGGTTACCCTTGTCTGTCACAGGTTGTAACGGTCCGACTAAATCGACAGCTACCCGTTTAAAGGGTATATCAATAAGCGGCATTGTGCCCAGAGGTACCTTACTCCCCTTAGTTACTGTCCTCTGACACACATCACACGAAATGCAGTACCTCTTAACTTCAGCTTGTACTCCAGGCCAATAAAAGTTTAACATAATTCGGTCAAGAGTCTTTTTTACTCTTAAATGACCTGCCATTATTGAATCGTGTGCTAACTTTAGCACCTTAGGCCTGTAAAATTCTGGAACCACAAGTTGTGAAAACAGTTTACCATTATCAACTTTAGGTGACATAAATTCCCTATATAACCAACCATTCTTTACGACAAATTTTGTCTGACTACCTGTACGTGAAAATTTGACAACGCCCCTTTCGGCCAGATTCCATAATTTTGACAGTGAAGGATCTTTCTCCTGGGCCTCTTTGACTTCCGCATGCCCTTCACCCAGCTGTAAATCAGCTGTGACCTTCAGCGGCTTAAGGTTTTGCCTCCTTTTTACCTTTTGTGCTCTCGTTTCTACTGCCGAAGCAGGATTAGCACAGTCAGATACATGTTCCTCTTTTGTTCGATCAAATTTCGTTTCTACCGTACCTTCTTTACGAAGTGTTGGCTTCCAATTTGCATTAACATCATTGGGATCTCTACAACCTGTAATATTTCCTAAGATCAAATCGTAAATTGGATTTTCCATACAGAGTGCTTCAACCTCACCCTCGTAAAACGGTGTACTAACATACAATTTAGCGACAGGTACTATTCTCACCGTACCGTCCAACAAAATACACCTTTTCTTGATCCCTAAATATTGATCCGATCGTACCAAGCCATTTTTCACAACCACCGTACTACAACCACTGTCTCTCAAAACATCAACCAGTCTATCTCCAATTTGCCCTCTTGTCACCGGCATGCCCGTATTTAAGACTCTATTACCAACCGTCCCTTTTCCATCTGGTTTGCAAGCTGCTGTTTCAATTGGCAGTTTGTGCCCACACGATAACTCAACATACTCATTATGATCATTACAATCACACAACTTATCTTGTACCAAACATGCAACTGTACTGTCACCTTGCTTCACAATCACCTGTTCCTCACTAGCGTTATTGCCATTAAGTACCCCTGCTGCACCCCTATCATTTTTCTCACGGTGCCAACAATCTCTAGCTATGTGTCCCGACTTTCCGCACACAAAACATGCTCTGGGGTCCTTTGGTTTGGCTTTGGCCTGTTCACCCTTGGCAGGTTGGCCTTCTGTCGGCTCCTTTTGATTTGGTTGTCCCTTCTTAAAAGGTCTGTAGTTAAAATTTTGGCGTTTCTTTCCCTGCTTGTCATACACCGCATGTGCCTCCATGTATGTATCAGCTAATTTAGCCATACTTGACGCTAATTTGGGACTTCTCTCCTTCAAAAATATCGACAACTCCTTAGAACTAGAATTAAG
The DNA here is from genome assembly GCA_029531755.1 of Holothuria leucospilota. Taxonomy (NCBI): domain Eukaryota; kingdom Metazoa; phylum Echinodermata; class Holothuroidea; order Aspidochirotida; family Holothuriidae; genus Holothuria; species Holothuria leucospilota. Next base: position 50,403,412 of record CM055963.1, on the reverse strand, counting down.
TAATTGCTCTTTCAGAAGCAGGTCAATAATTCCATCATACGTTTTCTCAGTATCGCTCAACTCAATCCACCGTGTGAGATAACCTTTCATCCTATCAAGAAACTGGCAATTTGTTTCTCCAGATTCACATTTTGAATTGCGAAACTTCCCTCTAAATCCGTCTGCTGTCAACCGATATTTGAAAAGTAGCGCAGACTTAAGGTCATCATATTTCTTGGCTTTGGTACCGGGCATCCTGGAATAGACATCTAGGGCTTTACCTGTAAGGAGTGCCCCCAACGAAGTCGCCCATGACCCACGAGGCCATTCAGCATCCTCTGCAAATCTTTCAAATCTTAACAGATAAGAGTCCATGTCGTCAATGTTATCCTTAAAAACTGGCAATTTCGGTAATTTGGAAGAGAAAGAGCTTGTCCCTGTTGATGAACTATTACTTTTAGTAGCTGTCTCTGCTATTCTAAGTTCATATTCTTTCATTTCCTTTTCATGTGCCCTCTTACTTTGCCTTTCATCCCTTTCTCTATCCTCAATAATCTGCCTTTCTTGTTTAACAGCTAGTTCTCGTTCTTTTGCAAATTCTAAGAGTTCTTGGCCCTGCAGGCCCAAGTCTTTGCCCATCTCTATAAAGCTAGCAAATTCCATGTTGACTGGACTTCCCACAATTAGATACAAGGTCCATACAAAAAAGAAGATATATGACATACTCACTCTACTCCTACACGAGGTATTGTCCTTTTCCTCATACATTTCAAGCGTTCAAAGCACGTGATTCGTAGTAACCAGTTCTGGTACAAAAAAAAATTAACCGTCGAACATTCTGTTATACAGAGTCCACTGATACAGCGCTCTAACTTGACCTCGTCATCATGCGTCGAAATATACTCCACAAGTTTCCTGAAAGGGTGTTGCTACTCGGGCGTTGAACAACAGGGCGCCGTACCCCGCATCTCCACCAATTGTCACGAGTGGGGTATATGGAGACTCACAATGACGGTCAAAAATTAACGACAGTTCTGTAAGGTTGCTCCCAATGGTTTATTCGGGTACCATAAACCCATAAAAAAAACCCTACAAAACAAAACAAATAAATACATTTCAATATCCTCCTACAAACACATTATGCACACACAATATAGATAAAATCGATGATCATCTTCATTTAAATAACTCGCATTTCCAATTTCTGTTAACCTTGCTCCTTAAAAGATAGACAAATTGACTCATTTTCCAATAAAATGTCTTCTTCACCCACATTTACATTTTTTTATACAACAAATTTCCTCCCTTAAACTTTGAATACAATATCTGAATTTGAACTGAATAATATCATTTCTTAGGTGGTACAATCTATCTCTTTGTTAGTAGCCGCAAATATACTTGAAATTAACGAACTTACTATGAAATGGATTATAAGTTATTAATACACCATTCTCTCTAGCCTGTAATTCCCAAGAGTTAGGGCTGGGGTCACTACTATAACGGCTACACTAAATCAACTTCTTCAAACTTCAGACAAACTATACAATTACAAACCATCAGCTCACACCGTCCAATTCTTTGGCTGCATATTTCAGACCCAGAGGAGGTCTACAAAACAAAAATAAAGATAAAATATACTTACAACTCAAGACCTTTCTTGAATTGGTTTTCCCAGAATTGAGATCAGTAACGATAATCGTGATACAGTTTAACGATGGACGACTCTCTTTAGTCGAGAAAAAATAGCTTGCTCTCTTTAGCAAGAATGATAAACTTGCTCTCTTTAGCAAAGTTTTCGAAGACTCACTGCTCTCTATAGCAGCGGAGAAACTCTCCTCCTCTCTTCAACAGAATCGGTCGTTTTTTCACTCCCTGTCGCAGACAATGCAATCTACCCATCTACTTACTATGTCCAGAACGCTTTTTATCACACACCTTATTTCCACCTGTTTTTCTCTTACGCTTTTTTTTAACCCCCAGTCCTAGATATACAAATCTAATTCCTTTCCTATGCCCAAACATTATTGACAAGCTTAGTTTCTTTGATAGGCAAAGTACCTTCCAAACTTTGGCTCCCAGCCAAGCGTGGCCAATGCTTCCTTGATACAATTGCTATATACTCCTTATGCCCCACTCACACTATGCCGAAATTACACACGAAGGGGACACGAATTGACACGAAGTAAAATTCGTCTCGCATTCGTAGCAAAAAGCCACGAATGTACTTGGCGCGAACACAACTCGAATGGAAGACGAACACGGAGGATTGTGACAGGAATGTCATGCTAATGTCAGAGGAAAGTTAGACGAATTGGAGGGGATAATAACACGAATGGCCCGAACAAAGCAAATATAATACGAAATAGACACGAAAAATACAGGAATGTGAGAGGAATATGTGGCGAAATGAGGCGAATGACAAGAATGCTGGAGGAATAAAGAAGAAAATACTACGAAGTTGACGAAAGTGGTACGACTGTGAAGCGACATTGACAAGAATGTACAAAGGAATGGGTATATATAGGCCCACCTTTATGTATATGTTGGGTTTCAGCACAGCTCAAATCAGCTTAGTATTGGCTGTAGAGCAGCTCACATCTTTCATCAGTATGGACCTTCTTGATCCGTTCCAGAGACTCCTCTTTCTGCAACATCTAGTTGACCTGCAGCAGGAGATAGTTGCACAAGATGCAGCCATATTCCAGCTGATCCAGATACGGCAAAACAGGAGAGGTGGCAGGAGGAGAAGAGTGTGGGTCCGACCTTGGCTGATGAGGAGACCACTTCTTGGCCATTATGAGCGACTCATGGAAGAGCTGATGAGAGAAGACGTGCTTGCCTACAAGAATTTTGTACGCATGGAACCTCCATTGTTCCGGGAGATGCTGGAACGACTGACTCATAAAATAGCTAAGAAGGACACGTGGTACAGGAAGGCAATAGAGCCGGGGGTCAAGCTGGCCATCACCCTTCGTCATCTCGCCACAGGTGACAGTTACCCAAGCCTCATGTACGCATTCCGAGTTGCCGCCAACACGATCTCAGGCATTGTCAACGATGTCTGCAAGGCAATATTGGACGAGTATGCTGAAGAAGTAATCGCTGTCCCCACTACACCCCAAGAATGGCTGGCCATAGCTGAGCAGTTCTCCACACGATGGAACTTCCACCATTGCCTTGGGGCAATGGATGGAAAACACATTGCCATCAAGTGTCCTATGGGTGCTGGCTCACTGTATTTCAACTACAAGAAGTTCCACTCTATCGTGCTGCTGGCGGTTGTGGATGCGGATTATAAATTCATCTGGGTTGATGTGGGAGCAAACGGCGGTGCATCTGATTCACAAATATTTAACAGTTCAGAGCTACGCGAGTGCATCGAAGATGGTTCCATCAACTTCCCTCCACCAGACATGCTGCCCAATGATGATGAGCCTATCGAATACTTCATCATTGGGGACGATGCTTTTCCTTTGCGAGTATGGATGATGAAGCCGTTTGGCAGAAGAAACTGCACCATTGAAGAACGAATCTTCAATTACCGTCTGTCAAGGGCTAGGAGAGTGTCAGAAAATGCGTTTGGCATAATGGCCAATCGTCTCAGAGTTCTCCTCACAACCATGCAGCAGGATCCCAAGACTGTTGGAACCATCGTCAGTGCATGTTGCTGTCTGCACAACTTGATGCGGATCCGTTATCCTGTCAACCAAAATCTTGTTATGGACAGAGAAGATGATAACCACCAACTTGCTCCTGGGTCCTGGAGAAATGATGCTGACCTGACTGATTTGGAGCCGCTTGGTAGGGGCAACCGAGCCACTGCAGCAGCCAAGAGACAGAGAGGATATCTGAAGCATTACTATGCTTCTCCTGCTGGAGAAGTTCCATGGCAGATGAACATGATTTAGAGTGATATTCCAAGACTTTGTACATGCTTGTGTATATTGTTTCTGTTTCAACTTTGAAGGATGGTTCCTTTCAAGACCAAATATATCCCCCAGGAAGAACTTGCTGACCATGTTTGCTACCACACAACGTAATAATAAAAACAGTATTTGTATTTTAGTCAAACTGCTTTTATTACAATAAATGACTCTTGTTTTTGTCATTTTTTTAATGTGTCTATTTCAACATTAAATAGAAACAAATGTTAAAAAGTAAGATGAAGGCATAGCTTATATTGTATTGTATAATAGGCTTACTTTCATATGTTTGCCATCAGTCCATATTTAATAGTACGTCTTTTTTAATTTTTAATGTAAGGCACATTATAATCAAGTATCTGGTATGGGTATGGATATATGACTTCAAATTTCTCTTGTTTTTGTAATTGAATACATGAGAACAGTAACAGAACATATCTGAATACATGAGAACAAAAACTGAACAAGTCCCCAAAAATGTTGTCACAAAATCGATACCTAATAAATATATTGAATTTTGTTGTAAGTCGTATGATTTGTACGTATCAACAAAGTAGAGTTTGTCTATTTGATAAATAAGAATAAATCAAACAACCCACAATGTGTTTGATGGATTTTTGTTGGTCAGTTTACAAAATATCGATATGACTTTAGATGTACTTGTATTCATGTCATTTTCAGTATTAATCAGTAAAAATACAATAGTTGTGATTACATATAGCATAAGCATTTACCTATCAAATCATAGGCACTCTCACTGTCCACTCTGAAAGACACAAAACAGAGAAAGCAATAATCCGCTGCACACTATGAATCACCAAAACCACTAAATGTGGTCTAAGTACTGATGATCCACTGTCCAGTATGAATCACACAGTAGCGTAAAAGCAAAAATAATCAACTCTCCACTATACAGTCCGCACTACTTGGCAGAGGAATCTATGCTGGTACCGCCCCCAATACCACTACCACTACCACGGGCGCCACTATCCACACCAGCAAGCAGCTCTGACGGAGAGGTGTGGCGACTTATGTTGGGGGAGCTTAGCTGACTGGATGTATCGAAGGAAATATTCCCAAAGCTGGTCTGTGGTGTCGACAATGGGTTGCGGCCTAACGCGGGCGACAACGTGGAGTCCCAAACACTACTACTACAACTACCACCAGTGCCCACCTGAGTCTGCTGCTGGTGCTGCTGCTGCTGAGGGACCCAGGATAACTGTTGTGGTGGCCCCATTAAGTGATACTGCGGCTGAGGAGACTGGAAAGGCTGTGGTTGGTACTGCTGGCCCTGCTGGCTCTGCTGCTGAGCAGGAAGTGACTGCTGGGCCTGTGCCTGTGGCCGACGCTGCTCATCGTTTGCCCTCATGGCCTCACTCTCATTTAGGGCCCACATGTAATTATCCATGGAATTCCGCAGATACTGGGGCCAAATCTTGTCATGGATCTTGGGAAGGCCATGGTAAAGGAAGACGGCCCACCCACACTTGTCATTGACAGGACCAGTCACATCCCGGGCCTGCCGAACCAGCTGGCGTATTTCCTGGGAGACTTGGAGATACTGAGCTTGGTTCTGCCTCATTCTTTCCAGAAGGTCCTCCTGCCTGACGGTCTTATTCTTTTTCTTTCCACCCTTCTTGGTTGATGTGGAGGAAGTGTTGGGGGTGGTGTAGTTGTCATCAAGAGCAGTGGCGGCAGCAGCAGAAGCATGGGAAGTGGTTATGTTTTTGACGGCAGTAGACTCGGTGGAGTTAGCAGCAGTGTCCTCCTGTGGATTGTCACCCTCCTCCTCCTCCTCCTCCTCGTCTTCTTCGGACTCCTCTGACTCATCATAATCACCCTTTCTCTGGGCCAGCTTCTGCTTGAGCTGAAATGACAAAACCAAATGAAATTGGAAGCCATATATTCATACATATAATGATAACTCGGAAAATTTCAAAAACATTTAATGCAAGGCACGACCGGTGCCTTTGAGTAAAAGAATTGGAAACCGTGTCATCTTTGGAAAACTTGAGTGACATTGACTGTAGGGAGGTTCAAGAGTTCATGTGATAGTATAGTATCATCTTTTGTATTGAATGCCTCTATTTTTATGTGTTTCCATAAATGGGGCCAATCAGAGTTCAATCTGCATGTTATAATTGTTCATAATTTCTTCAATTTTGTCTCCTTTTCAGCCACAATTTTTTCACAAATTAAGACAAAACCCTACCTTATAACACAGGAGAACTCACACAGGAGATAAACCGTACAGAATTGATGACTACATGTGTTCAAATATATAGTTCACATGTCAAATTATAATAAAGTATTCAACAGTCTCTACTTACACTGACAGGATTCCTACTGACCATTCTTGCGATGTGGCCTTTCAAGAAGCTGAACTTGTCCACTATCCACCTCTCGCGGTCCGTCATGATCTTTGACCCTTGCCGTGACACGGTCTTGGTGAGGCGACCATACGTAGTCCTCATGGAATTATACCAGCGATATAGTTCGTCCACTGAATATAAAAATTGAACATGAGAAATTAAACATAGTGCAGTACCTATCAGACGGAAGGCAAATTAAGTTAATTAACAGCTCAGAAGGTGCAGGAACAAATCCTGTCACATGACCTATTTTTAACATGTATGTTAGGACCCTTCCCATGGACGGCCCACCCAATCACCACCCCCCAGTAGGTCCGTTTTTGGCACGTTAAAACCAAAACTGGAAACCTAAACCTAACAATTAACTTGCACCAACATTTTCCCATACTGCCATATGACTTCCCATTGGCATAGGCTACGGCGACCAGAATGCCTACCGCGCTTTTATATCCGGTTATAGACGAAACAATTATTACATACCAGTACACCCGCTAGTTGCAAGTAACCCCCAGGGGCCAACAGAATGGTATTGTACTCCAGTGTCACCCTCGGATTCGCCGAACGGCCACACCCTACCAAGGGCGGATCCAGCCCCTAGCTGAAGGGGGGGCAGTTTGAAAAGGGGGGGGCGCCAACATCATCAACATCATGCAGGGGCCGCATATACTCTTGAATTTGACCGACTACACTTCGGAGACCAACTCCCATTGCCATAGTTATATATAGCTATACGGTTCGGAAATTCTGGGGACCTTTTTTTTTTTTTTTTTACTTTTCGGGCAGTTTTTACTTAACTTTTAGGACGCAGGGGGCGCATTTTTCTTGTATTGAGGGGCGCTAGACTGGACATAGGGGGCAGTTGACCCTAGTTGCCCCCTGGATCCGCCAATGCACCCTACCCTATTGAAGACATTTCCTCCTGATGTCAAAACTATGATGTTTATCTACAGAGCCTATATAAAGTAACTTTAAGTCCTGTTTTCCCGATATTTTCGAATTTTCGTTCTTTTTTTCTTTTTTTAAGTGTTAATTTCTAAACCACGAAATCTCAAAATAAAGAATGTTTAGATGCAATTTACAGTGAGAACAGATTAGCTCAGTCGGTAGAGCTTCGGATTAATGATCTGAGGACTGTGAGTTCAAATTCCAGCGATCTCTGGAAATTTCTCTTACAGGCCTCTTGTCATGCATGGGTCTCCTGAAGGCTATGGCACAGGAACGGCTTATTAAACTGTAACAACAAAAACGAAAGTAACTAAAAATCATACATTCATACTGTAAATCATAGAGGCAATTCTTCCTACCCGTGTATCCCATTTCGTCAGCAATCTCTTTCCACTTAGCATCTCTCTTTTCAGTAATCTTGTACTCCTTTTTCTTCTTGTTGTACAGGAACTCAGTTCCTGGATCCTTCAGCCACTCTACTATACGTGCCTCCTCCGAATCATTCAAATTTATATCAGGCTTGTTCCTTTTTCTTTTCTTCTTCTGTAATGTACCTATATCTGGGCACCTTTCATCGTTACTGACCACGTGGGGCTGAGCCATATTGGTCGTGTCCAGGGTTTGATCTACATGCTCTACCACAGATGCGGTATCATCATGATCAGACTGCTCTGCCTCAGAAATATGAGGACTATCATGAACTGGCTGTGGCTCTGACTGCTTGGAAGTATTGTCATTGGAGGTAAGGCCCATGAAGGTACTGCCCTTCTTCGGCCCACCCCTTCTTGATTTAGGAGGCATCTTGCAGATAGATGTTAACTGTACGACAGGTCTGTGAGAAATGATAATATTGCAGCTCTGCAACACGTGGTTCGTGGAGTTCGGGTATATTCGCGTCACTGTTGTGCCACTTTCGTATTATGTTCGTGCCACTCTTGTGACTTTCTTTGTATTCGTTTTGCATTCCCCTGGCTTTCGCCTGACTTTCGTTTCATTTTCCCAATACATTCCCATTGTTCGTCTTCATTTCGTTTCACATTCCTCCCTTTCGGTTCACAGTCGTGTTTTCTTTGTGTTATTTTCGTCTTGTTGGTTTAACCTTCGTGTGTATTCGAGTCTCTTTCGCCTGTATTCAAGTCAAACGAAAACTCCCGAACAAGCCACGAGCAAGGAGAATAGAGACTAATACCAGACGAATTCTACACGAACATGAAGAAAGCATCACGAAAGTGAAGCGAGTATCCATTTGGCCACGAAATTTTTAAACAGTTTAAAAATTTCGGGGCAGGTTCGCGAGCACACAAGAACAAGACTACGGCCAGACGAAAACTCACGAAGACAAGAAGAATGTCAGGGGAACACACACGAAGACGCCGCGAACCTTAATTCGTGTCCATTCGTGTCCCCTTCGTGTGTAATTTCGGCATAGTGTGAGTGGGGCATTACAAAGCTAATGCAAGAATCACGTGGGGTGAACCTAAATAATTTTGCGTCCTTCTCCGTGACACCCGTCGGCAAATTTTCCGTCTGTCGGCAAAAAGAGGAGAGGGAAAGGAAAAGAAGAGGAAAAGAGGAAAGGAGGAAAAGAAGAGAGAAGAAGGAAAAAGAAAGGGAAAGGAAGGGAGGGAAAGGGAAGACGGACAATGAAAAGAAATAAGAGAAAGAGAGAACGGGCCAGTCTGTTATCGCCTATTTTCATTTTCGGCTCTTCATCTAATTGACCCATTCAAGTTGAAGGCCCGTCGGCAAATTGATTATGCATGTGACGGCCGTCGGTGTAATTGGACGAGTGACTGAGTTCGTCGGGAACTCGGGAAAAGAAAGGGAATTAACGGCTTTCGTATAGGTGCACTATTTCGGGTCATATGACATTCTTGAAAAACCACTTTCTGCACATTATTCCACAATTTTATCATCACCATGGGGAGCAGCAACCGATTACCCATGGAGAGGGTATCCTTAGCCCGTCTTCTAAACCCTAACCTTGACTTCAAACACATTTTGCAAACTTCTGAGGATCCGGTTTACCCACAAACATCCTGGGAAAAAAATAATGCGTGCCGAGCGTGTCTTCCCTTCACTGCAATCTCAGGCTTTTAACTTTTGAACACCAAAATAAAACAGATACAGAACCCAACGCCAGATCCTGGCGTTCAAAGCATATTTTGAAAGCTTGTGTTAAAATTCTGAACACTTTTTCTCCCTTTCTGAATGCCGGACGCCTACCCACTTATCGTATTTGAACGCCTGACGCGTCTAGTGTTCAAATGCTGAAAACGTGTTCCAATTCTGAACGACAGGTTCAGCTCCTGAAGTATAGTGGCATGACGGGAGGAATAGCCTAACACATTAGAATTAACCGGAATCTTTGCATTGGATAATGCATTATGAACCAAAATATACCAATCCTGCATGAGACTTAATATTTTACCGAGAGATTCTGCTAAAACCTCAGAGCTTCCGGGGGCTTCGCCCCCGGACCCCCACCAGGGCCCTAAGGTCGGCCCAGTGTTTTAGCCACCCCCTACTTGTGGGATAATGTCGCATAAACGGCGACAAATGTCGAAAAAAATTTGACACGCATGTTCTACCGGGGTGTAAATTTTGAGGTTCCTCAGTAGGGCAGAAATCAAGTCAAATATTGCACCATTTGCGATCTAGGCACCTTTCAAACTCCAAAAATTTCCAAAGGGGAAGGGGACACCCCCTCCCCTTAGATCCCTCCCCCAGGCCACAGATTATTAAATGTCGCATTGAGAAAACGTCCTAGCTAAAGCACTGGCGGGCCTCTTGATCCCAACCGCTTAAAACTATACCGTAGTGACCTGACGTGAGGGATAGCCTAATAAATTACAATTAATGGGAATCTTTGCATTTGATGATGCATTATGAACCAAAATATATCTATTCTGAGACTTAATGTTTCACCCGGAGATATACTTAAACCTCAGAGCTTCCGGGGCTGCGCCCGCTGGACCCTACCAGGGGTTCTTAGGCGGGGCCCTGGACCCACCCGCTAAAGCTCGTTTTCGCACTACGCATTACCAGATCCGTCGGCAAAACATAATCTCCACCCCCCCCCCCCAAAGATAACACCTTCGCTACGCCCCTGGTCAGGGAGGTCTAATATCACCTCCCTGCACCTATACTTTCCCTCCCCTCCCATCCCCCATTGCTGGGAAGCTGTTCCACTGGATTTTCGTTCAAACTTAGTAAACATACGATAGTTGCAAAGTGCTCGGCATCATACTCTAGTATCATTTGGATGTCAGGCAATAAGCATCATGTCAGTGTCCTATCTTTTATAATTAATCCAGAGCTTCCGTCCAGGAGGCCCTATATCGCTGTCTGCCAGCCTTAGATACCCTTTCATAATGCACAATTAAGCAAGGAAAATTTTCGTAATGGTCCAAGAATGTTTCTGTGGACTCCACGCACGTATTTTTACGAAAAAACTTTCCCCGAATAGACGGAATTAACTAAAGTAGCCAAAAGGGGGCTTCAGGAGGTTTGTTGACAACATACCCTTCTCTTAGACAACATAGCCTACTCTTCTCTTTCACCTTACCAAAAGTTGAAATTCACTAAAGTATGGATATTTCCAGCCATATATTATCATTTCCAAAAATATCCCAAAGATATCACCATTTTGCATCTAAGCAACCTTAAATTCAAAAAAATTGCTCAAAGGGGAGGGGACACCCCTCCCCTTAACCCCCCCCCCGGACGGCACATTTATGAAATGACAAAGGAAGGATTATCACTGCTGTAAACTATCGCAGGGACGTATACTCTCCTCTTTCACCTAACCATACTCTCCTCTTTCACCTAACCAAAACTTAGAATCCACTAAATTATGGATATTTTCCAGCCATATATGATCACTTCCAAAAATACCCCAAAGATGGCACCATTTTGCATCTAAGCAACCTTAAATTAACAAAAATTTCTCAAAAGGGAGAGGGACCCCCTCTCCCAGGACGGCACCTTTATGTAGTGACAAAGGAAGGGTTCCACACTACTGTATCCAATCGTAGGTGCGCATAAACAGGTACAATTTACGCCGACTTGGGGGAAAACTGAGGTGGCATTTTGACGTCATCTGTGGTGCCCCCCAATCACCAAATTCTGGCGGCGCCACTGCCTGGAACGCTTTGAACACCTATGGCCTCTGCAGCTCACTGCGGAGAATACGGCGTAAAATCGGCCCTGCCTATTCTCTAAGTTAATGAAGAGATGATGGACAGAAGTTGTCAGGCGCTACTCACACCACCCCATATTTTCACCTCTGAATATTTGCGGTGGCCTTTTGTCCCTTGATGTCAATTTCATAACAGAGATACATATAGTAATTAACTCTGTATCATGCTCATCTGTCCCACATTTCGACTGATATGATACTGAATGACCTATCTTGGTGCATGCCACTTGTATTGAGTCGGCCTTCAGGCTGATTTAGGCCCTTGTCCTCGTAAGGTTATACCTTGTTCTTGACATCGTAACCTCAGGCCGAACTTCTCAAGAGGGAATGCCATCAAGCATAGGCGTACGGGCCGGGGTCAATATTTCTGGGGGACTGGGATAATTTTTGCCCGAATTTAGAATTTTGGAACAAGTTGCCCGAATTTTGATACCGCTGTGTCGGTTGTCATGGCCCACACAAAAGGCATAATTTACTTTCTTGGCGTCTCTTTTGCCCTAATGGATCCACCATTTTTGCCCGAATTTGTTATCCCTGCCCCCCCCCCCCCACACCTCGTAAGCTTATGTCTTTAAATGTATTCGACGGAATACTTGCAGCTATCCCGAGGCACTGGGAAGATAGTTTAAGATTATGTAATGCGGATATCATTTCAAGAGAAAGCAGATTTCACAAATTACAAAATGTACAGTCAGTATCACGCGGCTTAATTAATAATGAATTGATCAATGTAACTTTTACTCCCCCAGCCCCCAGTTTTAAAAACAAAATAGAATGAAACCTTACAGTTTAGCAAATCACAGTGGTAGGCTATATATTTTTCAGATTCCCCTCGTCACTTGAAGAGAGGTCAGGATTTGTTATTCATGATATCGTTTCATCCATAGAGTTGTAGGTATGACAAAAACATGTCTACGTCGAATGAATATAATTGGAGACTCAATGTGTCATTGATCACATATTTTGGGAATGTGGAATTAAATCACAGTTCATTTTAGACGTAGAGCAGTCAGTACTTCATTGCGCAACAACTTGCGTTTTTAATAAAAGATCTTTTCTTTGGCTATAAGCTTATTCCCAATCACCCATACAATCACTTAATATGTCATTTTAAATATTTGCTATTTCATGAGATGATAAACTTTGAATGTTGAATTAATTTATGTATAAGTGTAGGTTTACTTTTCAAGTAGAGAAACAAGTTCAGTATTCATATGTCACCTGCCCAGTTCCTTACGATAGCTTCATTGAGGCATTTAGCAACAATCTAAGACTCTTCACATAGTTTATCACTAAAATGTAACCTACCGAACTGTGACAGAATTAAGTTAAGATTTGGGAGAAACGACGAGAATTCTGTAAAAGATGTAGACTATAAGCATTTTAGACGCTATAACATATTTCTAGAAGGTTTATTTTCATTGTCTATTTTCTTTTAATCTTCCTGAGGGTGTGTGTATGTCTCGTATTTTGTAGAAGACATAACACAACATAATGTCTCGAGAAACAATAAAAGAGATGGACAAAGCTTTTCGTATTCTTTTAGAGTTTAGTTTTATTCGCCATTCGGGCTGGGTCGTCGGAACTTTTGAAAGAAAACTATAATACCCTTCACTGAAAGAGACTTCATCCTTGGCATACAACAAGTCAGCCTCTTTTTAGAATCATGACAAAACATGAAAAGGTGACTTTGTCTAAGATAAGAAGGCTTGTCAAATTCACAGTCTCGCTGTCTGGGTTGGTACATATGTAATTATAGACTTTGGTACATCCTTGACGTCAGTGCATCCTGTACAAAAGAAAAAGGAAAGGTTAGGATAAGGCATCAGGTCCTCACTTTATTGAAAACCAAAGAAATAAAGATTAATACCTAAAATGTTTGTTCCGCATTTACACTTTTTTGTCAAGGTGGAATTGCTTTCACTCAATGTATTAATTCAATAATCGTACTTATAAAAGGTTTTCAATTAAAACAAAGCAGTAGACTACCAAAAGCGTCATGCAGTTTTAGTTCGTGCTGAATCCCACACTTACCTGTCAAGGTCATTGCATTCATTAATTCTTTCTTCAAAATCTGAAGCATCAGTTTGACACCTTCCTCACCCTAACAAAACGAAAGGTAGTAGTGTTATCAGCAATGACGTGCATGTGCTTAGGTTCGTAAACTGTGCACTGTGCCAAACAATAACTCTGAGATGTCTTGCAGAATAATGTAACTTAGTGTAACTTATAATTACAAATAGCACCTCTCAGTTGAGATGTTTGAAAAGAGCCTAAATGACCGTTGTCGGTTAGGCTGATCTTGAGAACACGTAGTCCCGTAGCTCACTCTTATTCGATTACAACCCAGGTGCACTTTTGTTATTGTGTGATCTTAAAAGATTTCTACCCAATTCATTTATGCATTTCTTAAATTGCATGGATGTATCCGACTCCACCTATCCTGAATTCCAGCCAATTCCTTTTGCAGTGCCCATCATTTCGGGCCAATTCCTATAGTTCAATGTCCCCACTTCCGGGCCAATTCCGAGTCCCGCCATTTGACTATGTAATATACCATGTAAAACGCTTTTTATACTATTTTTCAGGTATAGTTTATCAAAACGGTCGGATTCACGAGTCACTTACAAAGTTTCACCCGCCCTGTAATTTAGTTGACTGTTGATGTATTTAAAGGCAATAGGCAGTCGCCCCAAAATTTTCTTTGAAAAATCAGCAAACTCTTGCAAATCTCCTCTTATTGCATTAAAAGCACTTCTGAAGACGTTTTGAACATAACTATTACAAAAAATAGGTAAAGCAAGGCAAAATTTTCCTTGAATTCCACAATTCACTAACAAAAATATTGTCACATGATCAAAATAGGCCAATCATGAACTAGAGTGACAGGATACACTCACTCTGTTTGGGGTGACTGCCTACTGCCTTTAACTGTGCTATTTTAACAATGTGGCCTAAAGTAACATTTGCGTAACTTTTCTTTTGTGGAATCTGCTGAAATCGGCTCCAATTCTTAGTCTAGCTGCAGCCCATTCCTGGCGTATTCCGATTCCGGGACATCCCATTCCAGAAAAATTCCGAGTACAATAAACACGAACTCGAGTATATACAAATCTGTTCTCGGTCAATACAGCCCTGTTAAATTGTTGTAATAATGGTATCTACACAAATGTTTCATTTCATTTGAACACCACTACGTGAAAAATAGGCCATTGAAATTATACCTTGTATGTTAGTCCCCATAGAGCTGGTCTACCAACAAAGACCGCCCTCGCTCCCAAAGCTAGAGCTTTTAGGACATCGGTACCTTGTCTCACTCCTGAATCGAGGTATACTTCAACATCAGAACCTTTAACCGATTCCACCACTTCTGGTAGGGCATCAATCTACAAATAAAAATACACCAAACCAAAAAGATGGCCAAGATACTATGTTTCATCTCAACCAGACTTGTTTATACTTAACAAGAAACAAATACAACTAGGTTTACGACATCGGTATGAATTCATAACATTAAAGATGTGTACTATTGCATCGTATCCTGAAGAAATTGGTAACTTCGAAGGAAATTCAAATAGGCTCAACTAATGTGTGGAAGCAAACTACCTATGCAAAAGATCGCAAAGCCCCCAATTACCAATCCATACACCAAGCAATAGGCAGAAGACTCAAGAGTGGGGAAACACTTTCAGTTTGGGTAGGGAAAGCTTTCCATTTTTGCCCAAACTTTGGCGCACTCGATTGCCCAAAAAGTGCCACATAATTTCGTGAAAACAACGTTTATTCTTGGGCCCTAGCTCAGATCGAGCCCCTAGCCCCAAATGCTAATGAGTTAAACTCATATCCCCCACCCCTACAAATCCGGAAGGAAGTACAAGTCGATGGCACGATTGGTCTTGGGTTTGGCCTCAGCTTTTCAGCCTCAGTCTTCGATGCCTTGAGTATGAGACCAACGAAGGACGCCAGAGATTGTGTTGCTGAACGACAGATGAAGTTGTCCCATATTTGAATCTTTCTGAAAGTACCGTGTGTTATTTCAACTATGTTGGTTGTAAATGCTTCAAAGTTTGAAAAGTTATAAACGCATATGATTATCATTTTAAGAGAACCGGTCTTTACGTTTTTTGTGGAAGGTGTAGAGCAAGTTTAACTTCTTTGCATAGAACCTTTTCCAAATTACAATTACAAAGGATTGTGGGACAGAGTTTGGTACATGTTGTTTTTGGCCACAGTAAAATGCCATTGACAAGAACGTCGCACACCAAAAGTCTGTCCCTCCATCCTTTGTAATCGTTATTTGGAAAAGGGTCTATTGGGCGATCATAAAATGAGCATGTTGAACTTATGTCTTGAGGGCAGTTTCACGCACTGCATGAGCCTTCTGTTTTGGTCAGCGCTGGGATTACTCCAGGACTAAATTATAATAACTAAACCTGCCATCTCCTGTCATAATTACGACGAGTTTTTTCTTACTGCTAGTTTGCACATGCTAGACACCCTTTTTCCTCTTCATAGAGGAAGGGGGTGTGCGGGGTCGTATCTCTTTGACCCCCTCGTTGGTTGCACTGGAGCTAAAGATGTTCTTATAACTCGATAGAGTTCGGTTTCCCTGGTCACTATATTCAGACACATCAGTCTGTAGTTTCAATATTCAACTGGATTCCCAAGTTATGTAGTGTATACCCCTTGGCGCGGATCCAGATAGGGGATTTACGGCTTCAGCCTCCTCTCTTTCGGTATCATTTTCTTTTTAAGACGGTTCCAAAGTTGCACTTCAAAGTTTATGTTTACTAAATTTGATTGCTAGATGCCAGGAAATACCATATAACAGCGTCTAATTTAAATTTTCCGCAGAACCCTCTCCCCATCGAGTCTTCGTACATTTGACGCTCGTAGCTTCGAACTTTGCCCTCACGGAATTAGCCATGCTTGTGTAAAATCCTGGACTTTCCCCTGTACCCTGCAGTTTTCCATTCTAACAGTAAGCAGGCGTATCGAAAGACATTTCACCGAAAAGTGGTTGCCATGAAAATTTTCCCTGATTGCCAAACAACCATATGAATTTTCTCCTAAAAGTAAAGTATCAATGGAGTAAAATCGATATTGTTGCCCTAAAAATATTTTTTGCCCTGTTGGGAGGGGAATGCCTCCCAGACTACTTACAATACGCTTACGGCCTGAGATAAAAACTGAATGAAAATTGGAGGCAGTTCTAGCCAGTGGTAATATGTCACTTGCAGATTGAGAAAGTTTTCTGAGGTTTCAATATAGTGCTAGGTATTTCCATTTCTTTATTTTCAACATACTTAATAACCAGGACAGAAATTTGGAAGCTAATCTTGCGAAGAGTTACAAAGATTCTTTAAAGTTTCAACAAAACTGGGTTGGAAACCTTAGTCTTTTGTTACGACGACGATAGTAACCTATCCCAGGCAGTCTCGAGTCATCAGAGTATGGGTCCTACATACCCATAATTACTGGTACATTCGTCATTGTAATCTGGTAGCTGAGTCAAATGCCCTCGTTCTTGGGAAAATATCTTTGCGATAACCAAAAGACATGACTAGTTTTTCTTTTAATATTAAAACAATTTTAAGGGAGAAGATCCGACGCAGTTCGCCAAAATAATCCGAGGTTACTTTGAAGTACTGTTATGACTTTGTATGGCCAAGTTTAACAAACGATCCTAATTTCTTTGCATCTAATGACCTTTCTAACTTAAAGAAAGGTCACATAAAACGTCGTAGCTTAGACCTTTAAGAAAGAAAGCCTATGGTACTTACAGAAGCAAGCACTCCATCAAGTTGTCTACCTCCATGATTGGAAACGATAATGCCGTCGATACCAATTCGCACTGCCATCTTAGCATCCTCAGCTGAAGAGGTGAAAAATACAATCCTCCTGCAGCATTTCTTTATTACACCTACTTTTATTTTGTCATAATAACTGTTTTGCCAATGGCAAGTTGAATATATGCAGTGGTAAATGAAAAAAAAGTACATTAAAAGTATTTCATATACTGAGATTACCTTAAGAACTTATCAATTAGAACTTCTTGATTCATCACAAAACTGAATTTTTAATGGGCATCCAGGCTAAGTTGATGTTCCTCTAACTTCTAAGTTTGAAAATCTAGTATCGCTGCCAGAGTTTGGTGATATAATATAAGGTTTGCACCCGAGGCGGATTCTTCCTTTCTCACCTTAAGGTCCCCCTCCCCTCTGAGGAATTTTTGTTCATTTAAGGTGGCGTAGAGGGGAATTGGTGCTATCGTTTGCAAATTTTCGAACAGATCATAATTATATTGAAAACTCACAATGTAGTAAATCCTTCTAAATTGTGGATAAGCGTAAGGGGAGCGTGTGTCGTCTAAGTGGATGGATGACAACTCCTCATCTTGAGAAATATTTGTTTATGTAAGTTTGCTTAGGTGTAAATCGTGCTATCTTTGGTAATCTTTCAACTAAAAGCATGCATAAAATCTCTCATTATTTGGTGATATTTTGGCTGTGGCATGGCAACCGTTATACAAAAAACGACAAATACATTATTCCAATTTTCATTTTATGCTACAAATGTTACCGTATATGCTACTCATGCTATTTGATTGCTCTTAGATCCTGTATTGATGCGGGGTCCCTACAGAGGACGGACATGTACCTCTAATTTTCGGAAAAGCGTTTTGGTCAGAATGATGTATTATTGCCATAATAGTGACCATTAGATATGGACTGCGAACAGTGACCAATGCGTTAAAAATCATTTCTTTAGCAAAATTTGCTTGCAGACTCGTCACCGAGACACTTTTAATTCCCTAAGAAAATGTATCCGTCATTAGAGGGCGGGCTGTGCCTGGTAATTCGTAAAAGGTTTCAGTTTTCAAGAAATATTTTTCACTTAATTCTCCTGCTTTGCAGTCTTGTAATGATCAGCTTTGATCCCGAACGACGACCCCATTTAGGTACCACCCTCATAGAAAACTAGGTACCCCTTCCACCCCATATCTCCTTAGAAAAATTGAATCTGGAATCTACCCATTAATATTCCAACATCACGCTCAGGTAGACGTTATATGATAGACACCAGACAAATGTCAATCTGTTTGAATTATATTTATTTCTTCCATAAATTTCTCCAAACATAAATGAATTAGTGTCATAGTAATTAACTACCAAATTTTGTTTCTCTTATTCACATGCATGCAATTCGATATCACCTGGAAATTCTTAACATATGAAGTTTACTTCATAACACACAAAGCTCATTCACTAGTACATACAAAACAAAAATTAAACTTCCGGCAATGCCAAACGATTCAAATTATTCACTACCAAATAACTTTGAAACTAATGGTTTTGTTGAGAACTTTGATAATATTACTACAAGCTGTACAAATTAATACAAATACTGGGTTTTGAACTCAATCAAGTTTAAAGTTCACTGGTGTTCCACCAATATTTACACTGCAGAAACCTGTTGCTTTGTATTCCTCCAGAACTGTGCGCTTAAAGGAGAGACCACAAACCTTGGGTGGCTATATTTCAAGTATAGTTACTACAATTGAATTCAGTAAATTTCACACATTTTATAAGACAAGCTCGTGATGACCTTTCATTTTCTGGGTTGTACGGCTCCCGGCCATGTATGATTCAAGGTTTGGATAAAAGTTTGGTAAAATGATGGATGAAACCAGTCCAAATATTCATATAGAAAATGCGTAGACAACTGTTCCAGTCATTCCTCAAAGGGAGTTAAAGGCAGCTTCAGGCAAAATAGAGAAGTACCGAATTTCTTAATAATGCAGGCAGTCTGATGATTCACATTTTTGTTTCTCTTATAACCATACCAAAATACTCATATTTATACATCTTTGCAATCATTTACTAACTTTCTCTTCAATATTAGCTACGATTCTTCATCACACATAGAATATCATAACCGTTTTTTTTTTCTTTGTGCTATATTTTATAATGTTTATTTTAGTTATGACACCTTTTTCACAGTATGTCTTTGACTGAAATAATTTTAAATAAACTTTACCGATCACAGGTTGACACCAATACCTGTTTCCTCTAAAAACACATTTTCTAGCACTAATTTCTGCTGTTGATAAACTAAATTTTCACTTCTAAACATGACTATTTAAATTACTCCAATACCAAGTACAAATTTTTGTTCCAAATGAAACACCCCAAATCACGTTTCACTGAAAACTTTACAGTTTTCAATCCGTCCGAAATAGCTTTTTGAAACATAACCAAGTTCTATACCCAATTGGAACATTACCCTGACCTTGGCCAAGCCCTCCCTTGGGCTTCCCATTTTTAGCCTATTCAGGAAATACTTTTCTTCTTTCATTACTTACATTATTTATCAAACTACATTAGAATAGTCATAAACATAAATGCTCAATTTACGTTGGAATCTTGTAACCCAAATTATGTGACTTACTGAGAGCAAGGCTGCTGCCACATATACTCCATCCTCTGCTGGCTTAAGTTGCTGGGAACAAGACTTGGACACCTCCCAAGTAACAATACAATATCTGCTTTCCGTAAATATGGCTCACAGGTGGCGCATACTGCAATTTTGTTCTGCAGTTTCTTCCCTGGTCAGACTTCACCTTCGTAGAACTGACACACAGTAATACAGCACTGTACTTGACCACACCTTGTGCCTCTACTTTTAGCACACAGAAACACTACTGATCAGCCTCTCCCAGCAGATGTTAAACAGCAAGGAAAGCTATTTCAGTCATCTTGTACATCCACCATGCTGGCTTGAATTTCCTAACAATAAAAAACAATGGACAGTGCAGCTTACCAGACAATGCATTGGTATACAGAATCAACCCAGGGACCTGACTGTGTACTCTAGAATGATTAGCAAATCACTGGGGAAAATGCAATGTTGGATTTGAATCAAAGTACCTGCTTTTTGGAGCAGATATGGTTGGCCTTACATACCATAATTACCCTCATTTTGTATGATCAGCCAAATGCGTTAAAATAATATTTATATCAAAATTAACCCACAAAGTAAACTGTATTCCAATCTGCCGTGCCCCCTGTGGGCAGGGGGTTGTAGAATATGCCCACGGTATTCCCCGCCTGTCGTAAGAGGCGACTAAAGGGAGGACTTGCAATGTATTTGAACAGTGTTTGAAGCCGAACTTGAAACGTATTTATCTAGTTGACACTATATGACACATTTGTGTTGATGTGTCATCAAATTTTATCTAATTGCCGTGACATCCCGATGTGCACTGATTTAAGGTAAAATAATGGAACACTTATAGCCTACCTGTAAGTATCCCTTTGAGAACAATTGGGAGACTAGTTGAACGTTTAATTCGAGCAATATCTCTCCAGGTTACAGCTGGAGAAATCCGAATAGGACCGTACATATCCCCTTGAAAATGTTTTGATGAATCGCTTTCCAGGTTAGGAAGTCTAAATGAAATGAAACAGTAAACAATGAGCTAAATGTAAGTCCGTAAGTTTCATCTTGAGACTGATGAATCGTTTTAGAGACACAACTTAACCTGTGGGACCTATGTAGTAACCCACGAATTAAGTGCTCTCGTCCTTAAAAACAAACACCATTAAAAGTCAAATACGTTCAAACCAATTTAAATAAACATATGTTATTGTTCTTTTAATCTTAAATGAGAACATTTTGTTGCATAAATTATGAAAATGTGAAATTAATGTAGAGTAACTCATTACTCTATATTTAACTTGCAAAATATTTGTTCTGAGGCATCCTGAAAGGTAGGCCTATATTTAAAGAAAAAAGAGATGTGAAAGATACAGCTGCTGCTTCAAAACCAGGGCTTACATCACCGGGAACTGCACCCCCCCCCCCTCAGTAATTATCAGTCGAAGAGTTTTGTCTTACAACGTTCAAAATTAGGCAGAAAAAATGTCCAAACTCCGGATCTGAGTGGCCCCTTACCCAATCTACAATCCTTCCGACGACACTGGAAATAAGTTTGTTTCTTAGTTTAAAGTGTAAATGCAGTCACCTGGTTGAGTGATTATAGATCGGTATTCTATTTCATGAATGGCTCTTTTTAATCATGTGAAATACGCATAGCCGGATTTACCCTCAGGGGGCCCGTAACCTGTCACACGAGGGGGCCCTTTCATTATTGTGGTGACATTATATGTGTATAGTGGGACTAATACGTGACACTATCAAGGCAGAGCGCCACCACTAGTGGCTTACAGTCTACAAAGATTTTTTTGGCAAAAGAGCTGATGCCGGCAGATTGCTGGAAATGCCACTTCCCAAGGCATTTCATTTTGCATTATACTTTTCTACCTTTCTAGAATTTTTACCCCCCCCCCCCCCAAGAATAACAACCCAGATAAATTTTTCGCTAAACTACTGTGTAGGGGAGAAACAGAACTTGGTATGCAACCTCCGCTGCATTCATTTTTATGTGTTAAACAGAAAATAGAGGGTAATGTGGGCACATGTCATCGGTATAGAAATCCGAGAAAGGTGGTTTTTGAACGTCCCAATTCGTGTTAATTGCAACAGGAGGGGAGAATCTGCAGGTAGTGCAATAACCACATACAAAAGTGAGCTTGGGTATTCTGATGGTAGCTGCAGCATATGATGGAATCGATATCGAGAATGTCACCTTTCGACGCACGACCGTCACCTGTTGTCATGTTTATATAAGAAAGTTTCAAATGAAGTGTGTAACTAGTAAAAATAAACAAAAATACATTCATGATTCAGTGGTATTTGGGGAGTTTTTAGCAAGTAGATACCTTTTGCACAGAATGCAATACACCAGAGCCTTGGGCGTCCGCTGAAAAAATTCCAGAAGGGGGCAAAACTTTCAATCTATCAAATTAGGGGATTTTTTACTTACAGAAAAGAGCTTAACTGCTATACGTTAGGCACCTGTTACGGTGGTGTAGCCAGAAGTTTGCTAGGAGGGAGGTGAAAGTTTTAGGCTAACTATCTAAGCGTAGCGCTACCATAGTTTGGCGCGAAGCGCCAATAAAATTTTGGCCTAAATGCCTCTCAGATAGCTGAAAAATGATACTTTTCACACTTTATGAGTTGCATGTTTTCATTTTCTATTTTGAAATCTCATGTTCTGGCATTTTTCTAGCGACCTCAATTTTAATTTCACTTTTTTCTGGGAATTTTTTTATCATTTTTTTATTTTCCAAGTGCCCCCCTTGCCCCCTTCCGGACGCCCATGACCAGAGCTAGTCGACCTTTTGAAGGAGTAGTACTGAGACCATGGATGCGCGCGAAGCGCGCCGAAAAACTGCATTTTTAGAAGTTTAGAGCAAATAGGTAAATAACAATAAGAGAAATACCCTCTAGAAAGGAACGGTTGCTGAACTCCCTCCCCCTTACACTGTGTGTCTATCCCATATTTCCAGAAATGGAACTTTTCGTGCCTTAAAAATTACATCTAAAAATTCTTCATTGACCCCAAAATAATGTGCATATCAATATGAACAAAACACAAGGCAAATCATCAATCGAATCCAGAACACCTTACACAATCACACCCATATCCCATTCTTCCTTCTTATTTGCCACCGATGCTTCTGTGACTTAACTGTAAAGCACTGATATAACCGAAGGGTAACCATATGTTAGCGCGTAGCGCTTAGAAAATTTCTGCTTAAAAGTATCTCCTTCATTGTTCGAAAAACCCCGCATGCTTTGGCTAGGAGCAGATAATGATCGTCTTCTGAGTATTTTGTTAATACGGCCTCAAAAATAACGCCATTAGATCCTGTTAATTAAAACAATGTCAACAATACTGCTATTATAAAAAAGTACGAAACCTTTAAGATATGCATATGTATAACGAGGTGCCAGTAACCCCGGTATAAATACAACATTTTATCCTATGACAAGTTTACCATACATGACATGCTCTTAGCAGCTTCCTTGGTACATGCTATCAGTAATTAAAATGTACGAAATTTTCTCCCACGTAACGTTGTAAACTAGAAAATCAAGACTATAGTTCTGCAGAGTCTATATTTGGTAGTAAGAAAGGTAAAGATTTCTCATTTACCTCAGAAATTGTGAAAGCTGTGCTGTAATAAAGATGACTCGTTTTTGGAATTTTCCGGGGGCCCCTACAAGTCAAAATATCGGGGGGCCGTATAACCTATAGCTTACCTCGATTACTGGGTAAATCCGGCTATGGAAATATGCATGGTGTGTAAGTGACTTGTTGAATCTATGATGCAGAATTATAACTCCTTGGTTTACTTCTCAAATGCGATAAACATTCTAAAATATTACGAAGGATACTTATAAGGCAAACAAGATGAGATTTGTAAGATTTATTAGATGTTCCAAAATTTGATTTGGGCGACTACGTTTAAGCAAAATTTCGCATTTATCTGGAGTCGGTTCTAGCCTGAAATTGGTCTGATGCATACGCCTTAGCTTATATTAACAAGTTTCATCCAGATTACATAGTTATCATTTTAAGCGTTTCTTAGGTTAAATGGACTTATTAAAACAATGAAACGAATTAAAAGTGAGTGTAGTCACTTCTAACAAATGTCATGAACTAAACAGTAACAGGGCCGGATAAGCGTTGTGTGGGGCCCCCGGCACTTTCTATAGCGGGGCCCCTTTTACAAGTTTAACCTCCTTCCCCCTCGCCCACCCGCTTACACAAACTTAATAACACTCAACAGATTAAATTATTTTAGCTTTTAACCGCTAATAACTAATAGTTGCTTTTACACATTATACAGTGATACATGACAGTTATTATACATTATATGCCAGATAGTGTTAAGGCATGGCAAAAGTGCACACACACTTTGGGGGCCCCAAAAGCGCGGGGCCCCCGGCATATGCCGGTTCTGCCATGGGGTTAATCCGGCACTGAACAGTGACATTTACTGACAATTTTCGTTTCTAACATTATATAGTTTTGATAGCATAGTGTTAGGGGTAGGTGCAATACGCAAAGCGGAAACAGCGAAAAGATGCAGGAGAATGATGAGATTAAAATTCCAGTCTGATTATTTTTAAACCCCCTTTTCCTTAATCTCTACAAAATACACTAAAATTTCACTTAGGCTTATATGTACAATACTTAATCCGTACGGTTTGGTACGGTATGTTATGATGTGATATGATGTTTGATATGATATGATATGATGTGATGTGATATATGATATGATATATGACATGATATGATATGATATGATGTGATGTGATGTGATGTGATGTGATGTGATGTGATGTGATGTGATATGTGATACGATATGATTCGAAACGAACTTAGGCTTACAAAAGCCTCTATATCAGCATCAAAATAAAAAAATAATGTAACAAAATGAGCATCATTACATCGTCATTATGACTGATTGCCAGCATAAGAATAATTTTTTAGTCCAAATTTTTCCAAAATTTATCGAGCCTTCTTTTACATGTAGCAACACAAGTCAGCTTCCACAACTAAAGCTGGAACTTTTTCCCAGCAAGTCAGCAACCCTATTTAGGCAATTTATTAAGCAAATATCTTACAATTTGTCTAACAATGTTGTTTCACGTGTTAAAAAAGAATGATTTCATGAGGTATCCCTTCTAACAAATAAAATTCAGCATATTACAAGTAATTTTTCTGTCATTAGAAGTAACCTTCCTGTTATAAATGTAATGAGCGATTTTACAAACTTTAATCATATCTCTCCTGAACCTATATCTTTGAGCAGTGGTTCTCAAACTTGTTTAGACTACCGCCCCCTTACACCATCTTGAACTGTCCCAATGTCCCCTACCCCTATCCCCTCCCCTCGTCCTACCTTTTATAGTGGGACACTCAACAATATTTCCTTCTGTTTTTCCTACTTGCAAGAACAATAAAAACTCGCAGAAGGCAGTCTAACTGTGAAACTGGTTTTACAGCCCAGATGTAGTTCAGTCAGTGTGAAGGGTGAGCTTGCTGTTACGCTGCGAGATTAAGAATGTCTGGTTCCATTTTAGTGAGAAGCTGGGGGGAAGAACTAGCCGAGGGGAAAAGACCCCCTGGATACCTTATTGTCCCCTGAATCGCTGCAGTGATATAATGTGTCGTAATCACCAGGGACCCCCAGATCAGTCCCAACGCCCTCTATTCTTCGTGTACTCTGTAGCGCCCACCTGAGACTTCCCAACCCCCCCCCCGCGGGGGGGGGTAGGGACCACTTTGAGAACCACTGTTTTAGAGCAAGCAGATTTAATGTTTGTAGCCTCTCATGATATGAAAGACCCTTCATAGATAAAATAAGTCTTGAAGTACTTCTCTGTAATTTCTCCTTTGTACGTTTAAGTTCTTGTCATGAGACCCATTATTGTATTAGCCTTATTCAACTGACCTTGCAAATGACCAGCAAAGGGTGTTGTTTGATTGTTTAGTAATCCAATAACATTTGCAGAAGAAGATAACGTGATATGAGAGACCCTTCATAGATAGAATAAGTGTTGCGGTACGTCTCTGTACGTTCTCCTTTGTAAGTTTACGTTCTTAATATGAGAGCCATTTTTGTATTAGCCTCATTCACCTGACCTTGCCAATGACCAGCAAAACGTGTTGTTTGATTCCTTTGTTATCCAATATCATTTGCAGAAGAAGATAAAGTTAACTTAACCTGAGAATCATCTTTATCTCACAGATGATAAATAATAATTAGTAAATAAATAATAAATAGCATTGCTTTCGGCCTTGCAACAGAGAGAACTGTACACTTATTAGTTGTAGCAGTATGGGAGGTTCTTGTGACCACTGACACTTGAAAATGGTCATACTGTCAGTTTGTCTTTTTGCCGATTTGTATTATCAAGGATGAAGAAGCCTTCACGAATCTTAAGATTGTGTACTTCACACTAGGTTTGTACTTATATGAATACAGTTTACATTTCGACATGAATGAACATTTGTAACTTGTGATGAGGAAAACAAAGAAGGAATTTAAACAACGTGTTGTTCAAAAGAGGTGAACTTATAGAAAAATATTCCATTGCCTTCCCTAATTAACGATAGCACAAATTTAATTTGGTTAAAATATTGGTTTATGTAAACATTCGGTAGTTTGTACTGTCTGTTGGTAAAAATTGTCTATCAGCGTATGTGTTGCAGCGTAGTGGACAAAATAAATGCGAGATGAGCGAGATGATAATGTGCAGATTCGAATGTTTCGAAGGTAATGCCCCTTTATATAAAAGAATAAGAAAAAGAAAATCAATTACCAGTAACACGTAAAGATGAATTTAAGGGTTACGAAACCCCTTATATAGGTTATCAGGTATTGTAGCAGCCATGCCTTCGTATAAAGTAAAAACGTGTAAAATTTGTCATTAAAAATAACAGAAAGCCTAAGAAAAGGGTAATAGTATTTAATCTATATGGCCAATACACATTTCACTCTTTCTTTCCTCAAGTGATAGTTTCATCCGGTAAGAGAAGACTTACACCCTTTAACAGAGTTGTATCTCAGTCTATTCTGTATCGATTAGGAGTGAATTTCACTATTTTTCAAATTAGAGAGCAAAGATGAAAATAATTTAAAAACCTGATTCTGTTGTCGACTTGGAAGCCATTTCTCAAGTCAGGTAAACGCAATCCTACCACAGGCGTATCCACGGTTACAACCAATGCTTTGTATCCTGCCTTTTCTGCTCGTTTAACCAGACTTGCTGTAAGTCCTCCATCTTTCACAATGTAGAGCTGAAACCAATGCAGGCAAGAAGGAGCTGCTGACACGACTTCTTCCATACTTTTGTTGGACCATGTGCTTAGTATCATTCCTGTCTGCATGGATGCAGCAGCTGTGAATACAAAAACAAATTGCAAAGACAGGTTAAAATTCAAATTAAGCAAGCAAAGAGAAACTTTGAACAACAGCTATCTGAGAAAATTAAAGAGGATCCTAAGACTTTTACTCATATATAAGGTCAAAACAGATAATAAGAGACAAAGTTGGCCCAATTAAGGATGATAAGGGAGAAGTTATAATTTCGGAAGAGGAGACTGTGGATGCCTTAAATGTGTTCTTGAATAAAGTTTTTACAAGAGAGGATGACAATATTCCAGAAGCTACAGTATTTTTTACGGATGAGGAATGTTGTAAGTTGGTGAACCTGGATATAACAGAGGAGATGGTGATGGAAAAGTTAAAAGTCTTGAGAAGGGAAAGGCAGCAGGTCCAGATGATATTAAACCAGACTATTTAAAAGAAATGGCACTGGAAATAGCAAAGCCACTACAAATGATATTTGTGAGGTCTTTAAAAACGGCCAAGATACCAACAGAGTGGAGAAGAGCAAATATTACACCACTGTATAAGAAAGGAGATCGCTCGGATGTGTCAAATTACAGACCAGTTAACTTTACATCTGTCCCTGAAAAATAATGGAAACGCTACTCAGAGATGCCATAGTAGAGCATTTAGAAAAGAACGAGTTACTCTTAGACACACAGCATGGCTTCAGAAAGGGACGTTCATGTGTATCAAATATGTTAGTATATTGGGATAAGTTAGTAAGGTACATTGATGAAGGTATTCCTACAGATGTCATATGTTTAGATCTGCAGAAGGCATTTGACACAGTACCTCACAAAAGACTCTTAACCAAAATCAGGGCACATGGAATCGATGGACCTATATTGAAATGGATTGAAGAATGGCTAGATAAACGGATGCAGAGAGTAGTGTTGAATGGGAAAGAATCAGAATGGATGGAGGTGTCAAGCTCAGTGGTACAAGGATCGGTATTAGGACCTGTTTGTTTTACAATGTACATGAATGATTTAGATATAGGCGTACAGTCAGAATTAAGTAAGTTCGCAGATGACACAAAAGTAATATGCCCAATAAGAGATGAAAGGGATAAGCAACAGCTACAGCAAGATTTAGACGTATTGATGTCATGGACTAAAAAGTGGCAAATGAAATTCAACGTAGGAAAATGTTCGGTGATGCATTTTGGACATGGTAATCCCAAGTACAAGTATCAAATGGATGGGAAGGAATTGAAAGAAAGTGATGAGGAGAAGGATTTGGGAGTGTACGTTAATACGTCAATGAAATTTAGTAGACAATGTGCCGAATCAACAAAGAAAGCCAACAGAGTTATGGGTATTATCAAACGGAACTTCATCAATTTTGATCGCAAGGTCGTTTTGAATTTATACAAGTCCCTGGTAAGACTACATTTAGATTATTGCATTCAAGTTTGGAGGCCGTATTTAAAAAAATATATTACTTTATTAGAAGGAGTACAACGGAGAATGACCAGGCTTATAACAGGAATGGAGAGTAAATCCTACGAGGAAAGACTTAATTAAAATTGATGACAATTGAGCAACGACAAATGCGCCAGGACCTGATAACACTTTACAACATAACACAAGGGGAAAATAGTACTCAAGCTGGATGATTTTGTGGAATTTATTAGGGACATTAAAACCAGAGGAAATTCGAAAAGAATAAGACCCCCAACAGTAAGATTAGAAGTAAGGAGAAACTCATATTTCAGCAGAGTGTGGAAAACTTAAAGCAAATTACCAGAGAATGTTGTTACTGCTCCAACACTCAACACATTCAAGAGTAGACTAATGGAATGCGTGACCTTCAAAGGTCAATAGACCTCCTATCCCTTAGAGCCATTCTCTCAAGCAGACTCTTGTGAGCCGAAGACGAGAGGCCGGCCATCCAGGTAAATCCAGGTAAATCCAGGTAAATCCAAATGTATGAAAAGGGTGCTTAGTCTACCCAATATGTTGAAGATTTTATTAGATTTCTTTGCAAATTTCTGGAGATATTGGCAGATAAAGCCACTATCATCATGTAGCGGTAGATTTGTGTTGGGTACCGGGAAACTGCTTCTTCAAGAGAAGATTCCTGATGTAAGTAAATAGTAAGGATATCATACCAACACCAATAGTAATAATATTCAGCTGGATGACAAAGATAGGAACAAATCTCATACTGGCAGCAGACTGCCCTATTTGGTTATAAATCGTCTTTTTGCAACAACTCAACACAGTGCATTCTTGCGATGACATTCAGTGAGCATTATACGATTCGTTCATGAGGCACTGAACGCATAGGCATCCATTTCGGACACACTTTAACTGAATCACAGAAAAAGACCTTAAAGGTGTATTTCAGGAAACATACTAAACGTACGACTTTTCTCTCACATTTAACAGTTGAAGTGTCCATGACCATTTGAAAGCACAAATTTTTATGAAAAAGAGAGTCCTTTCGACTCAGAAAAGTCCAGCCTTTTTGATTTGTACCTCTTACATTCATATCAAGTTATCAACCATTTTCTTACTATAAAATTAGTTTCTAGATTTTACCTATAAAAGTTGCCTTTCTTACATTCAGTTCATGGCAGTGGTGTTTGGTCCATCCCAGACAAGGTTTTGAACTCATACAATTTGAAACTGGTCTACAGAAATGAGCTTGCTTCAAGGCATATGAGTCCAATGGGGGGAAACATTGACTCTTGGAAAAATGCTTAACGCGAATAGTGGTAGGTAGACTACGATACACCCATAGAAATAAAACATAAATATACATCACTGTCGTTAAATGTGGACAAAACAAAATCACGCAAAGACAGAAAAGGATATTTTACAGTAATATCGTGACAGTGCGTTATCGGTGACATTGCCATCTTAAGCTGTTTAGGAAAATTGTTTATGATAAAATAACAACACTTTTACTGTTACGCAATTCCTCATAAATATACGGGTACCTTTGGCAGTAGCAACCTCTCCATGACAATGAGATAAACATTGCATTCCCGTTGGTGCAATAGCAACTGGAAACGAGATCGTCTTCCCCAGCAATGTAGTAGACAAATCCATGTACGACACATTTTTCAATACCTGAGGACGCATCCTTATTCTGTGGGAAAATGCATGAGAGGGCGTGAATCAATTTAACTGTACAATCGGGAGTAAAACCTTCATAGTTTGCTCATTGACGTAGCTAGGGATGCAGCTGGAGTTATTGCTCCACCTGAGCAAATTCTTTGTGTCGCCTTTTTGACGGAGATGAATATGATTTGAATGAAATTTGTGGTGAAGCCATGCCACTGAGAGTGCTCACTATTAACGAATGTTCTTAGTTGATATTAACGTTGATGAAATCCTTGGCTGAATGAGAATATAAATATGAAATTCAATGTGGTACCGATACTTCACAACGTTTTGAGTTATTGCTAACGAATAATATTACAAACAAAAACACTTTAGCAATAATTACAGCGGAAATTGTCCTGAGGGTCTAATTTACAGACACTGTAAAACTACAGATTGTGGAAGAAGTCCATACCAATACAGATGAATACGAATTAAACCATTTCAGTAGAGGACGTGTGTGTTGGATCAGGTGTGTAAAACTCCAAGTTATTAAAACAACTAAGGAACTGCATGATGAAAGACTGGGTAAGTCAAGCCTATGTACCTGTGGGGTAGTGTTACTTGGGGGTGGAACTTGAACCAAGTCAGCCTTTTTGCGGCAAAGCGAATCAACTACAGTTATTTTAGTATCTTGAGTCAAGTCATTGACTGGAGTGACTATGTTATTTCAATGGGAAAATTCTCCAGGAATTTGGCAAGAGAGGGAGTTTTGGAGGGCTTGGACTGGAGTAGCAAGTTAATTACGACACTTCTTGGGATCAGTTTTAGGCTTTAACTTGCAGTGTATGGAAAATAGTCCTCATGACTTTTATAACAAAGATTAGGTTAAATTGCGTAATAAATACAAGCTTAAATGAGTGATATTTACATAAGCAGGAAACAACAATTGTTAAAAAGATTTTGGAAATTCCCGTTTAATGATATACCGATACTCTGAAAAAATTCTACTATGGTTGGTCGGGGCGCGAGTAAGTACAATTGGTAACAAAAATCCAAGTTAAAAAAGGTGTCAACGAGTACGCCGTCGAGGGACTTAAAAGCAATCAAGCTATCATTTCAAGTGGCTCTAGCATCTTCAGGACACAAGTAAGGAAGGAAAAGGCAAAATGGATTATTACCTGGTCTACTGAGGGCGCTTTAAAACTGCAAGAGCGGATGTAAATGAAAATTAATGAGTGTCATTCTGGGTATCATTTAGTCAATCAGAAGAGTTGTGTATCACTGTAGCAAATACGTGAAAAGTATCTTCCACGTTTGCTAGACTATGGTGTGGACAGGTAGTGTGCAAATTTTTAGGGAATGGTTATAGAAAATCTAGACTCTGAAGGTTACAGAGTTGAAAATTCACTATATCTGTTTGCAGAGAATTTGGATTTTGTTTTAATTTAGAGAGAATTTTGGATGCGTAACTTGGAGTACCTTGCAGCATTTCGGTAGAGCATTATTGTTCTATAAGATAAGATGGCATACTTGTGGTTACATGCGAGCCTGGTAATATTTAAGTCTCGTATTATTTTAACAGATATAGATTACGTTGGCCTAGCTTGCACAGTTAAAGGGGTATGGCATCCCCCAAACCAGGGAATTGCTGGCAACTTCCACCCTAAACATATTTTGGAATAGCCCTAGAGTTCCAAATACAATTGATGAATGCACTTTGGTTGACTTTCAATCAAATAATACAGTTTCACTCTGGTTGGTCAACAATGACTTGTACAGTCAGTTGTGTCCCAATTAATCTCACACCCAATGTGTTTGACATTTTTACCTCGAGCAAGTTAAACTCAGTGCAGGCTATACTGTGGCTCGGTCTTGGAGGTGTATACTAGACGGAAGGTTTGGTTTAAATTGTCGGAAGGGCTAGAAGTCAGCTTAGTAGAGGGAATTGTTACTGTCTGAGGGTGAGATCAGAGAGCCTTTAAGGGCTTTGATTCACTTTGGCTAATGGCAGTGTATAATGAGGCCACCTTGTCGGTATTTTAAGGGAAAAAGCTGATCTGACGAAACATGAGTGCACGATACATAAAGTATATTTAGTAATGTTCCTGATTTTGATAACAGAGAGTAGGCGAAGAGTGAATGATCAATTTCATAAACAGAGCGGTACCGTATAATTCCTGTAGGCCTATCTCTCATTTGAGTCACATTGTCTCATGTGTAGGTACAATTCGGTTGAAGAATACCTGGCTATTTTCCCCATACTCCTACCCAAACGTATGCCCCTTTCTTATATGGTATACATCTGAATTAATCCCCATCGTCAAAAGGAAGACTGGAGGTCGGTGGTAGTAAATCACTACGCAATGAAAATGCTATATTTTGCGTAACACTCAGCAGAAAGTTCCCAGATGTGCAAATAAAAAACATCATTTTAATAAAGATTTTGATAAAGTCAAGCTTTTCTACAGATACTTTTTACAAAATGGTACTCATACTCGTAGAAAAGGGCAGAACGAGATGCTTATAGGCTGCTTAATTTGAGTTTCCTGTACTTTAAAACGTGTTACTTGACACCTCAATCATTAAAAACGGCATGGGAACGGAAAGTCTATGGCAAACTATGTTATTGCTATGGCCAAATGACAGTCATTTTGAAGTTCTCGTGGCTAACATTATTTCTCAAAAGACTGACCCAAGAGACACAATTTGTCAAATTTTGGTGCTTTTTGCCAGATCTGAAATATTTTTCTACTTATCTGAATCACTTACATCACTATGTTTTGCAGATTATGTCGTAATGAGGGGAAAAGTGGAGGTACTGATCAATGTGTAAAGTCTTCCTATCCATTTTCTCTACTTTAACATCTAGGAATGTTATGATACCATGGTCTTCTAATTCCATGGTGAACTGGATAGCAGTGTGTCTATGGTTCAAGTCGACAGATTCTGATAGGTAATGATGTTGAAGAAAGGTCGATACGAAGTTGATAAATCTTTCATTTCAAACTTCCAGGGATCAAGGCAGAAGGAAAAAAACAGTTAAATAACCCCGATGGAGCTCTGCTCCCCCATTCAACTACGTCCCCAGAAGGGGCACCAAACTAGGTGACCAACCCCTCTGCCCTTAAACCTCTATAGGCCTACATCATGCAGAGGTTTGTTATGTGTTGCCTCGTTCTTGACGGGCTAAAAGGAACCGATGCTACAAAAGATCTTCGTCAAAAGACCCAGAAGTGAAAACTTGACTTGGTGAAGAAATTTCACTTTAAAGACTGCGTTATAAGGGGAATACCGTGCTTTTTAACAAAAGATCTTTAAAAGATGATTCACAGGCACAGAAAAATAAATCAAAAGAAGGACGTGCGCCCTTAAAAAAATCGCATTTGTAGACGTTAATAGTGATATGAGTAATACTAAAATAGCAAAAGTATCCTCAAGACAAGGGCGGTTCCCCTTTGCATACCCACCTTCGCTAGGCACATGTCGCATATTTCCGGAAATGACACATTCCGTGCCTTACAAGTTGCATTCAAGCAATCTTAATTTTCAAATTTAGGAAAAATATACACAGATCGATGTGATAAAACTTTGCTTTCAAAATTCTGGGGGAAGGGGGCAACTGATCCTGCTGCCCCCGCGCCGCCCCGCTGGGTACACAATATTTCCTTCCAATGACTTACTGTATATATATGTGTATATATATATATATTATATACATATATATATATATTATATATATATATATATATATATACATCGATCCAAAATCAAGTCTATTTGTAAGTATCCATGAACCCTTGAAACAATAAGCAGAGAAAGCTTACATGGATCAACAAAATAGTGCTATATATTAACAGACGATATTTGTTCATTGCCATATATGCTGCGTGGTAGTGTTGGACCGATTATCCGTATTTCATATGGGTATCAGCCTTACCCTATGATCCTCAGTTTGTCCTTTGTCGGCCGTATCGTTAACTTCGTGAAATGCCGATATTACCCAACCGATATTCCTGGGCCTATATTGAATAGAAATTTTGCTTTATTTTCTTATGTTTGACTAGAAGTATATTTACCTCATGTAAATGAAACAAATCTTAGTTGTGTCGTGAGCAGTAGCTTCTGTTTTAAGTATACGGTAAGCAGTTAAGATCTTTTCTCAACTATTGGCATTGAATCAGAATAGACCAATATCGAGAACTGTAATATCGAGTATCAGTAATATAGGTAATTATTTGTAATATCGGCACAACTGTACACATGAGGTTGGTGGTACTGGTACTGCTATTCTTGTGAGAATTAATAGTTTATAATATAGTCTGTGACTTTCTTGCTAGCAGTGGATTTTCACAGGAAATTTACTTTCCTTAATTAATTACTGCAGCGGTTAGTTAATAATTGGCACTGACACACAAGCGTAGGTGTATACAGAAGAGATGGTAGGCATTAACCGTTCTTATTACAGAAATTGAAATATAATTTCGAGAAATTTACAGTGGTTGTAGTAGATATTTACCAGGAAATAACAAACATGTTACTGGATATTAGGTGATAATTCAATAGACAACAATCACGACTCCACTTCAGACTTTTTGATTTTATCATTATCCCTATCTTTCATTCAACACTATAAAAAAATATCTGTACAATTACAAAACAAAAAATTAAGAAATACTAAAAGAATACAGAAAAACTGTTGTCAATTCTTGAAAGTGCTTCTTTTTCTGTAGACTTATTCAATGTTTTGTTCTGTAAATGTACAGCCAGCATATTTACAACGTATGTATGATTGTTTGGAGTCTTTCTTGCTTAGTTTATCTAGGGAGTTACAACTCCCTGGTTTATCGACAGTGTAAGTTAGGACTACTGAAGTCACAACACAAATCTGCACGTATGACTTTCACATATATTTTGGGGGGAAAACGGTCAGTGAGATTGTGGAAACAGCAATTCAAAGTGTCGTAAACTTGCTGTAACAGACTTATAGACAGGATAATTTTAAACAAACGTGATCCTCCTCCTATGTACATGTTTGCATATATTCAGAGAAGCTGTTATGCCCTCTTTCACGAGAAGATCATTGTATTTGTAACACCGGTAACACCCATTCAGTTTAAAACCCTCTTTACTATATCACTAGTTGGATGTTGTGGGTACGGAGTAAACTACGAATTTATGCGGAGCAAGTGGCCAACTTTTAATAAGTTCGCTAGCAACTTGAAACTGTACACGTTAGTAACGATGCTTTCTATATAGAAAAATCCACAGTGTACAAATAATGTTCGGCTTTGTACTATTTAAATGAAAAGTTTCATCGTATAGCCTACTGCCAGCATTATCATTGTTCTCATTTTCTTTATCATTTTATGAACGTCGTTCTTCATCATTTCGTATTGAATGGTGAATTGTGTGTTTGGAGAGCTTCCACTTACCACCATTCAGAAGTATTTTAAATGGGGGTGGGGACCTGCAGCACTTTTTCCACAAATTGTAATACATGTTTGCTCGACAATAGTGTAAATTTTCCCCGAAAATTTTGACCGAATTATCTGTACTCCCTTGCCCTACAAACTCTTCTTACCGAATGTGCGACTGTGAGTCAGGTATTATCTTAGACAGTATATTTACTAACAGATTACGATGATTGTATAAAGAATCCGATAAGAAGTTTTTTTGAGTCTGTGTCGCTTACTTTACTTAACCTGAAGCGATCTTTTAGTAAAAGTTTACTGCTCTCACATATTCTTTTTCCTTAGAATGTAGTTATGCAGGGGTCATGGGAACTTAGGGACGGTGTCTGCTTTGTGAGGTTATGGGAAACGCACTGCATAAAGAACAACGCCGACTTTGCATATTAGAGGCTACCATCGCCATGTCAGCCCAGTTCTATGGAACACAAATAGTTACTTTGGAAGTGAGCCTGCTACAATCCAAACTTTTAAGTAGTTCTATAGAGTTGTGCATTCTAATGAATTGTTCGGTCCAAATTGGGTGTTTTTTACTTCAGAAAGGAGGCAAATATACCAAAGTTGGTTGAAATTTTAAAGCATCAATCAGGCGCGGATCCAGGTGGGGGCGCACCGGGCGCACGCTCCCCTTTTTTCGATGACCAACAATTTTTTGACCGACGAATTTTTTTTTTTTTTTTGCCTCATAGCTATGGAAAATATGCTTCCCAGATGCTGAGAAATCGCATCTAAGTGCATCTAGAATTCAAATTTTCTTTGGGGGAAGACCCCCAAACCCCCCACTCCTTGGCTTTGCTTGTTCGTCGGCCTTCGGCCGACGGTGTGTGCCCCCCTCCTTTCTCAAAATCCTGGATACGCGCCTGTCAATAAACCTTTGAAAATGGAAAGTTGGACGTCATCAAATAGTTGAGTATTTTGATTGTTTCATATATATATATATATATACATATATATATATATATTCTACCTCCTTGCAAACTACAAGCAGTTTTATGCGGTATGTTTTGTATCACGTGGGAAAATAAACATATATATATATATATAATCGTAAAAGGTGTTAACCAGTCAATGGTAAAGTGCTCAACCTGTAAAGGGAGCTAAAATATTGAAAGGCTGTAACTGGGTTACTACAAGACAGCTTTACAGAACTGTTTCGTAAGGGCCAATTTGAACAGGTTCTCACTCTTCAGAAGCCTGATGTAGAATGGTGCCAACAACGTTGAATACGTCCGTGCCCGTTGAACCGTACTGTGGACGTGTTCGTTTTTGAAAACGTGTTCGTTTTTGAAAACAGGCACGGGTGATTAGGTCGAGTCAAGATACATTACCTATTGGAATAATTACACAGCAGATGTTTATTTCTGTGTCTGCAAGAGCTGATGAGTTCGTTTGTTTTGTTTAAAGTGGCTAAGGAACGTTTGAGTATGATGAAGAACTTTTCTTCTAAACAGAGGTTGCAGGTTTTTGATGATGTGGAGTATGCCCGAGCTTTGCTTATAAGCTTCCATTTCACGGAGTGTTCTACATTTGAATCCTTTAATTTCCAGATGTATTCACTGAGTGCAGTTGCTTTTCTCTTGTCTTTGTGTTTGAAGCTAGACTTGTGGGCGTTGTATCTGGTTTTGAAGGTGTTTTCTGTTAGACCAATGTAAGTTTCTTCCTTGTGATTGTCATGGCGTGTTACAGTGGCTTGGTACACGATGTTGTTGGTGAGGCAGTTGCCTTGCAGTGGACACTGGCTTTGTGTTTTGCAATTGCAGTTGTTTTGTGTTGCTGGTTGCAGATTCTGTTTGGTCAGTATGTATTTGTTGTGCGCTGATATTATTTGGTCCATGTTTGCCATGCAGCTGTAACTCAGTTTTACCGTGTTTCTGTTGAGTAGAGTATGTAGTTTATGTCCAGGCGGGAAGCAGCTGTCTAAAAGGTTGAAGAACTTCTTGCCAATGTTGGTGGTGACATTGTCACTGAACGGGGGGTTGAACCAGGTTGTGTTTCTGGCACGTCTTCGTTTTGTATATATATATATATATATATATATATATATATATATATATATATATATATATATATATATATATATATATATATATATATATTGAAAGGCTATAACTGGGTTACTACAAGACAGCTTTACAGAACTGTTTCGTGAGGGCCAATTTGAACAGGTCCTCACTCTTCAGAAGCCTGGAAGCCAGAAAGCATCAACAGGAGACTATCTAACATCTCATCCGACGAAAACACTTTCAACACCTCAGCACCCATATACCAGGAAGCACGCCACAAAAGTGGCTATGGGTATAATCTAAAGTACAGAACCCAACCGCTTAACACCAGTCAACAAAACAAGGCCACAAAACGAAGACGTGCCAGAAACATAACCTGGTTCAACCCCCCGTTCAGTGCCAATGTCACCACCAACATTGGCAAGAAGTTCTTCAATCTTTTAGACAGCTGCTTCCCGCCTGGACATAAACTACATACTCTACTCAACAGAAACACTCACGGTAAAACTGAGTTACAGCTGCATGGCAAACATGGACCAAACAATATCAGCGCACAACAAATACATACTGACCAAACAGAATCTGCAACCAGCAACACAAAACAACTGCAATTGCAGAACACAAAGCCAGTGTCCACTGCAAGCAACTGCCTCACCAACAACATAGTGTACCAAGCCACTGTAACACCACATACGGCCCTGTAACACTGTAACACCACATGTGGCCCTTACGAAACAGTTTTGTAAAGCTGTCTTGTAGTAACCCAGTTACAGCCTTTCAATATTGTAACTCTCTTTACAGGTTGAGCACTTTACCATTGACTGGTTAACACCTTTTACGATTATATATGTGTGTATATATATATATTATATATATATATATATATATATATATATATATATATATATATATATATATATATATATATATATATATATATATATATATAGGTAAACAAACAGAACACAAAGCATAGTTGACACAGCAGGAATACATTAGAAAGAAATTTATAATAAAAAGAATTTTATTTTAATGTATTCCTGCTGTGTCAACTATGCTTTGTGTTCTGTTTGTTTACCTGTTATTTATCGGAATACACGTGGACCATATTTCTATTATATATATATATATATATATATATATATATATATATATATATATATATATATATATATATATATATGTATATATATATATAAGAGGTCGAGGTTAGTAGATCGAAGTTAGCATGTAGGTCGAAAGTGTAAGTAGTAATACATTCGATCTTGAATTTTATACCAATTCTAAGATAGAGCGTAGCCCTTATCACGGAAGGAAAGGTTCACAGAAAATACCAGAGAGAAAAATTGATCCGCACCGAGGGTTTGAACCAATTCATCCTCCGCTTTCCGGGCAGAGTCTGTGACCACTACACCAGTTATGGCTCGTGATTCACAGAAGAGACAACAAGGCTACAAATACCTCGCGTGATTCAATTTTCTCCCCTTGTTAACCTTTCCTTCTGTGATAAGGGCTATGCTCTATCTTAGGATTGGTATAAAATTCAAGATCGAATGTATTACTATTTACACTTTCGACCTATATATATATATATATATATATATCTATATATATATATATATATATATATATATATATATATATATATATATATATATATATATATATATATCTATATATATATATATATATATATATAATATATATATATATATTCACATAATAGGCTTGAACGTAAATGATAATTCAAGGGTAAATGAGCCTTGTTTAAATGGTACTAGGAATGAAGTGCCCATATCAAATTCAGCTGTGGATTCTCCCATGTACTTTTTAGTAAATACCATCATCGAAAGGGTAGCTCGCCTGGGCCTCACATTGATCCTCCCAAGAATTAAATTCCTTTAAGCGCGTGAGTGATAATTACATTGGGAAAATGAATCAGATAATTAAATGCTAGATATGATGACTGTTAGTTGTACGTTACCTTTTAAAAGCATTGGTGTTGTCTTGCAACGTTTGTTCGGAATTGGCTCCGCATGCATGGTAATCACGCACGAGCTTTTGCTCGTGCTTGTTGGCATATAGTTCTAAGTCTTTGAGGCAAACGACTTCGCTCATTATCGTGGCCGACCTTTTTCGACACAAAAGTTCTACAGAAATGACTGCTG
Source organism: Holothuria leucospilota (assembly GCA_029531755.1). Classification (NCBI taxonomy): domain Eukaryota; kingdom Metazoa; phylum Echinodermata; class Holothuroidea; order Aspidochirotida; family Holothuriidae; genus Holothuria; species Holothuria leucospilota. Next base: position 50,363,482 of record CM055963.1, on the reverse strand, counting down.
ACTCTAATCAGCTCTAACCTCCCTGCTCTAATTCATATCCCCGTTAGACATAACGTGACACATGACGCTTGCATTATACTAGCCGCCATACAGCTATTTCAGAAAAGAAAATCTACGGAGGAGAGTAAGCTACCATTTTTACGTTTGTGTGTGTGTATGTGTGTGTGTAGGTGTGTTTTTCTTCAGAAAAGAAAATCTACGTACGAGTATTAGCTACCATTTTTACGTTTGTGTATGTGTGTAGGTGTGTTTTTCGTGTGTGGGTGGGTGGGTGTGTGTGCGTGCGTGTGTGTGTGTGATTAACGATTTCAAGTTTCATGATGGTAAAGACATGTGGAAACATTATGAAGAGCAGACTCGCAAGCTTTGATACAAGGGCGGGGATGCTTGTGCCTCTTTAGAACTTGCACAAAGATCCAAAGGCCACAAAGTAGACCTTATAAATTTTGAGTGTAATTTAATAATAGAGCAATTGTCTCGGGTTCATTACCTACAGCCCTGCACATTCGCGTATGCATGAGTTTTAACCGAGGGAGGGGGGGGGGGGGAGACGTGACATTAATTTTGAAAAACAAAGCCGAGTGTAGCGTTCTATTGGTCTATTGGAGAGTGTAGCAACGTTTTGTTTTCTTTCAACCAGGGGGCGCACGCCCCAGCGCCCCTCCCCCGATACGGGCTTGCATACATTAGCTCGATTTGATCCTAAAAATGGGACGAAATTTACTCAAGCCCGATAGAATAGCCCTTCTGCTGTAGATACTGTGGAAACGGGAAGTGTCCCTCGCTGCTGTAAACCAAGCAAGACTGTGCTGGAGTTCTTGAATGAAACAAGTTTTAAGAGGATGAATCCCATGGAATCTTTGTAAGATTTTCGAAATATAAACAGAATTAAACACGTTCTGAACTCTTCCAGTTTAATAATACATGATACGTAATAATACATACCCCGATTTGGAGGTAACAGCCATATAGGCCTAATGTTGCAAGTCCAGTCCTAATTCTTGAGTGTCTTACTGCATTACAGACCATGGACGTAGGAGCTCATGTTGGTTTTTTCTGAGGAGGGGGAGGCTGTAACGACTTGCCCAAAAAACAACACCCAAAATTTCCGCGCGCTCCACGCGCATTCAGCAATTTAATGTACATATCACATAGGTATGCACCGGTTATCACCCCGCTTACCTATTACATTCAATCATTTGGCCCTTTTATTACCCTTCCATATTGATTATAATTGTTTTGGAAGTCGTTGCAATGATAATAATCAATGGCGTATCCAGGATCTCTCTCATGGGGGTGGGGGCATGCATTATGTTGTGTGATCACCGGCCTGGGAGGGGTCTAAGGGGGTAAGGAGTGTTCCCCTCCCCTTTGAAAATTTTTGAAAAGTTAGGTGTCCTTACATGCAATCTGGTGCCACATATGCTACCTTTGAAGTAAAATTTGTGTTAAAAAAAATTTACGTATTTTAGGTACCGTTCTAAAAGAAAAAAATCAGCATTAGTGAGGGGGCATGGCCCATTGGCCCTTCTAAATACACCACTGATAATCATAATATAAGTTTAACCATTGAAAACACACTGGTGAATTAATACCGAATATATAGGTACTGGTGCATTCAAATCGGAACCTTATTTTAGTTACCAAGGAAGTTTTTAAACTATTGATTTGCTTTAGTTATATCATCGCATTATGTTTCTTTCAGTAGGTGTCGGAAAAATTCTCAGCATATTGCCCGAATTTCACAAAAAATATTTGGACTTTGGTCCTACGCCTATGTTAAAGACTTTTATGGGCCTAATGCAAACAGTTGCAGTCCTGTTCTAAAATTTCCGTTTGTAAATACTCAATCATCACTGCATAGCAAGCTACTTACAAAGGTAAAAAAGACCTAAAAAGGCCAAAAAGCAGATTTTTGTGCTTGTGAGTACAGCACTGCAATTATTATACACTGATACAAATGAAATTGTCATTCATTCTACTTTATTAACGTGTTAAAATCTCGTTAACCGCTAAAGACAGAATCTTCCTCCCCGAAGCACTCTTTGGCGCGTCTTGATAAATTATTCTCAGTCTGGGCTGACGAAGCGATGCATTATTAATGAAATTTATTCGCGTATGCACTCTACATCGCTGTGCTCTGAGACGACTTCATGTGTCTCGCCCGTGCAGGCGAGCGTTTCGAGTGTTAATTGCAATCTGCTAGCAGCACAATGACTGGGGCATTCAATAACACAACAACCACCCCGGATTTAATATTTGTTACCACTGAACGCGTGACCAGGTTTCAGGAACATTGCTTCCTTTTTTCCTTCGGTGATTCATTTTATGGACATGGACTAACGGATGTAAAGACAAAGGAAGGAAACATAATGTAACTTCACCATTTGCTTCGAGTACACTGTATGGAGTAATACAGACGAAAGGAACAATTCATCTGCCGTAGAAGGTAGGCTTCTTTTAACAGAAGATAATTGTAACATTGCTTGTACCTAGCGAAGAGATGTATGATATCAATCGTTTGTCGCATTGAAGAGTGTATTAAATCGTGAGGTTTGTGATTTTGTTCATGGAATAATCGATAAGAAGTTAAACAAACGTTGTTTATTAATACTGTCTTTATTTGAGTGGATTGCTTTATAGAGACTGGAGCATGCAAAGCCAAAGGAATTCTACACCAGCTGTATTCAGCCAATGTGTGAATTGTATCCCATGAGATTTTCAAAGATCTGCATACGTTAGATTCTTGACACTATTGAGATATTGTGTAGAGCTGGAAACATATCTTGAACGAGACAGTCAATATGGCTTCTTCCAACCTGCTAGAGAAAATTGGAGATTTTCTCGAATGCACGATTTGTCTAGATAATTACAGGCGACCGAAAGTGCTTCAGTGTCTGCATACATTTTGCGAGGAGTGTCTACTGAAAATAGCTCCTCGTGGCACGAAAGGAGTAATATGCCCGACGTGCAGGGAAGAAACAAGTCTGGAAGACGAAGGCGTGGCAAACCTAAGGAATAACTTCGTTTTTTCGAATTTATTGGATTTGGTGACTTCTATTCAAAAACCTCTTGATGATCATCCAACTGACGTCGTTGCGGAAGGGGCTCAGTCTCAGTATGTTTGTACAAATTGTGAAACTGGAGCCCAGGCGTCCACAAGGTGTCTAAACTGTTGTGAATTTCTCTGCGTGGATTGCACCGACGCGCATCGTAGGATTAAGGCCATTCGCCACCACGTGATGCGTGAGATTGAGGATTGGTTAGCAGCTGGCAGACATATCATCGAAGCTGACAAAGCCGAGAAGAGAAGTCAGAAAACAAACCTGTGCCCCAACCATGAGGATGATACATATGTAACCGTTTACTGCGAGGCTTGTGAGCAGTCACTATGTCAAAACTGTGCTCATACCGATCACGCAAAGTCCCCTCATCGCATCGTTCCGATGACCGAGGCCGCTGAACGTGGACGCCAACAAATCAAGAATGTCTTGTCTGAGTGCAAAAGAAAGTTATGCGTGTTTTCCACCGCAATAGAGGCAACCGTTCAGATCGCTAAAGACCTACAGAGAAGGTCTGACCGCGCCCAGAAAGACTTGCAACAAACAGCCAGAGACTATACCATGCGTATTCATAAGGAGCAAAATGAGCTGATGTCATTACTCCACAAGACACGGGAAGGAAAAGAGAGCGAGATGGCAGCACATATTAACAGTTTGCAAAGAGCTGTCGATATACTTCGAGGCATGTGTTCATTGGCAGAAAACGCCCTCGCTGAAACATGCTCCCCGGCGGAGGTACTTCGTTCCAAAGTTAAGTTGTCGGGAGAGAAGAGGGTTCTAAATCAAGTTGCCATTGTGAATGTGCCCTCCGACTTAAGTGCACTCAAATTTGAACGAAACACCAATTTCAGGTTTCCTCCCGATTACGTCCTTGGTACTATAAGCGAATAGGTTAGATGACATTATGGAGCTAATACGTAGCTTCATGGTGGCACTATGGCCTTTTATAATAGACCATAATACAGTAATAAGAAATATCGTAATGAGTATTTTGATTATCCTGTTTACAAAGAAAATATTTCTATAAGTATGCTTAAAAAATTCCCATGCCGCTGATTCATTGACGTCACCTGCAGATAGGTGGAAGATGACGACAAGGTTTCACTCCTGTTGCAGTAGATAACTTCCTCCTTCCCGCTATGCCCCTATATGTATGTTTGAAGATTGGTATGCCAGTTTTTACTATCTTTCCAAAACCTGCCAATTGTCTACTACTATATTCCGGGCACTTGTAAAACATGAAACCAGCCAAAACCATCCGAAACCATCCAAAACCGCCCAAAACCAGCCAAAACCATCCAAAACCATCCAAAACCACCCAAACCACCCAAAACCATCCAAAACCACCCAACCTCCCCCCAACCAGCCAAAACCACCCAAACCAGCCAAAACCAGCCAAAATTGCGCACTGGCATACTCATGTATTCCACAATAAAAACCAATGCTTATATACCCTCAACACATTCACAAACGCATGGTACATGTATGTACACATACATAGACTAGGAATATTCAAATGCAAGTACATACACATACATACAGCGCGTATGTATGCACGAATACTACACATGGCTTTACCCATGCACAGAACAGGTATACGCACAAACCTGTAGGCAAATGGAAGACCGTTACAATGGCATTATTACGCAAATATAGTATGTATACAAAATGACTACTCATACGGTCTTGAAGAGCAGATTTATCAAAAAGGCACATGCTTATACACTGAAAGACGTGGACTCGGAGGCAAACATTTGTAAAAAGTGAACCTAATGTTCCAAAATTCCGTTGTTTACAGGCGTTAACCCCAAAATGTAAATTAAATGAAAAATTAGTGCGACTCTATCTTGAGGAAAAGAGGTGATATACAGCCTAACCAGAATCAAAACTCATTTGCAGGCTATATTTAACAAAGACGTTAATGCTATCTTATTTAACGAAAAACGTGTTGTTTCGATTTCGTCAGTAGACTAAAGGGTGTTATGTAAGGATTAAAGTAACTCAGTAGCTCTGAAGTAATAACGCATTTGTAACCAACTGTCTTGGATGCGTATGCGTTTGTGTGTAAACCTGTCTTGTCCATGTGTTTAGCCATGTGTAGTATTCATGCATACATACGCTATTACGCTGTACGTATATGAGCACTCACAAGAATATCCTAAGCGGGTGCCGGGCAGCCGGCGGGGGCTCAGGTGCCTGCTTGGCGAGAGCTCGCCACTCACACTTGTCTCGCTCACGCGTGGCAGGAAACTGCGAGTAGTTACCCGAAAATTCTGTCGAGTGAAAAATGACCCGCGCAGCTGCACGTGCCTGCCTTGGCAAGCAGCCCGCCCTGAAGAACGTACGTCTACCGGGTTAGTTTGAGGCCAGCCAAGCTGATGGGGAAATCCCGTGAATTCCTTACCGGGTCCTGTTTACAAGTCCCGGTAAGGGGAATGAGGGTCCGTATGTATATATATTGAATGTTCTTAGTTTGTGTATCTGTACCTACATGTACCATGCGTTTACGAATGTGTTGTGGGTATATAAGCATTGGTTTTTATTGTGGAATACATGATTATGCCAGTGCGTAATTTTGGCTCGTTTTGGCTGGTTTTGTGATTTTGGCTGGTTTTGGGTGGTTTGTGATTTTGGCTGGTTTTGGATGGTTTTGGCTGGTTTTGTGATTTTGGCTGGTTTTGGCTGGTTTTGGGTGGTTTTGGCTGGTTTTGGGTGGTTTTGGATGGTTTTGGCTGGTTTCATGTTTTACAAATGCCCCTATATTCCTCTATTAGTAGCGGCAGTTACAATGTATGCAACCACAGTAAAGCAAACCAAGAAAAACGACATGGTACTAACTAAATCAAGGGCGTCAACAGCTTCTCAAAGGTAGGGTTCTGCATGACCGGGCTTGAACTAATGCGAGGCCCTAGTGCGGTACAGTAGTGGACCCCCGCAAGGGCTCCAAAAATATTGTGGATTCTAGATGCTCTGTGCTGTTATCTGAGGCATTTCGAGACCACGACTTTGATCTCATTGGATTAGTCATTGTAAGTTTAAGAATAAAACATTTGCTACTATACATTTCTTTGGGTTTTAGAAAAGTGAGGGTACAAACTTTATGATATCAGTATGACGTCACTTTCGAGGTGGCGGCATATCCCACCGCCACTCGCATGTTGACTTCCATGAAACCGTAAAGCAGTTCGACAAAAAGAAGCTATCATGATTTTCCTGGTGAGAAGGGATTGGTAAGTGCTGTCGAACACTGTTATGGATGCATCATTGGCTAAAACACATTAGGGCACTTCTTGCACACTTCTCTCCTCCCCTTCTTTTTCACTCTTGCGATAAAGTGGGGAATTATCCCAAAATTTTCCGTTTGTGTGTTCCTTATTTCGCACACCCTCCTTCGGCATAACTAACATGTTCCCCTCACCTATTAGTTATTTTTACAACATGATTTTTCCTAATCATTTGCCTTACCCGGAGTTAATAATTTCCATATACTCTTACACTATGTGTGTTCGATGGAAGATACCAATATGTCATTTATGTGCACTATTTGATTAGTGATGTAAGATGTAAGTCTTATAACAATAATATGAAACATTCCTGAACGAGTCATTCCTTCACTTCCAATAGATATCTTTGATACGGCTAGATACACGGATCTGGCACATCGGCAATACACGCTCGATTATTTCCAAACAATTTCAGGTTATGTGCTGTTCAGTACTTACACTAACTACCATCGAGTTGTCTGCTTAAATTGTTGCATATTTTTCATTTGTCGTAAAAGCAATTGAAGTTTCTGGTAGTGTAACATTTGTGTTATGGTATGGACACAGATGGGGTATCCATGAGACAAGGACCTATCCTTCTGAACAAGGACAGTGACCACGGGGATGGGATCATGGGAGCACCTTTGGATGACCGCACAAGAGCACGAAACGACTTTGCAATCACTTGATAATCACTGAAAGGCTTTTCTCCAGAACCCTTCTTTATAAGACGAAGTATGGCAACGATAAATGCACAGGCAAATCAATACTTACAAGTGCATGTTTACGGGCACGTAGGATACACTGCGCGTAATGCAGTACCTATTAGTATGCTAGCTACTACTTATAAGTGAACATTTAAGCATATGTTACTGCGAGCGGTCCACTCTCTCTCCTCACCTACCCTTGTTCATCCTGACACTTTTGCCGTCTACATTCAGGTAGACCCCCCCCCCCCGATCGTGTAAATCTGTGATGTGCAAGGTTATACGATCGTTGAAACAGTAAATAATTTATAGATTATATGTGTACGAAATATGATAAAAATGTCATCTGAACGTACCATGTTTACTTGCTGTTAAGACAAACAATTCACTATAAGTGATATCAAATCGTTAATGGTGCATGGTAGCAACGATTTGAGATCAATCATATTAAAACAGTTTTATCTAATTTAGTGTTGATGAAAATTTTGGTGTGCAATATACGACGCATGCTTTTTAATGTCACAGTTTACTCTCTGACTGTATCTTCACGAGGCAGTGTTCGATTATCAACGAATGGGCAATTATGCCTGCATTGTTCCCAATGATATGAAATGTCATGGAATAGGGTCACAGTAACAGGCCACAAATTCGAAATGTGGCTGAAAATTTAGATCATGTATACGATTTCTGAACTCTCAAATCAGGAACGAATTACAAACTAGATACATGGTGTCTCCTGCTGCACCCTCATTAAAACAAAATGGTAACCATGGCAGCTTCGCCAATCTTCCTTCTTGAGCTCCAGTGCCAACCATGAAGAAGGGGTTCTTGAGTGTTTGGCACAGAACGCCAATTTCATTTGAGATTTTCTTCATCTTTCTCGTTTAAAGTTTGGGCTACTCGAATTTTCCGCAGGCCATTTCAGTACACGTCGTGGGAGGCGAACGACCCATATGGACAGCCACTTGAGAACCTAAGCTACACAGTATAGACAAAATTATTCTGCTACGTCTTACCCGACAACGTAATGTTCAAGCTTGAATGATGTGCCACGATAAAATCAAAAGAGGAGCTAACATCTCTGAACAGTGGAAAATATTCTTTCATATTACATTCAAATCTTCCATAATTGATGCCTAAATAGTTATGCAATGGAACACAGTAGCCTCTAAGCTAAATTCGCAAGGATAGATGTAAAGTCACTTTTCAGAATGTGTTTTATGCTTTTCTTCCTCTTTGAAAATAGAACATGTGAGCAGTTTGTGGCTAATTTTAGTGTATCTTGTGCAATTATATCTATGTATGCTCATTTACGATGAATAAATGTCAGTTATCACATTTGAATTTGTAACGTATAAAATTTCGACCGGGTTCATCTCAATAAGAGCAGAGGAAAATTCGGGGGGAGGACTATAGCCAGAATGTTGGTGTAGTAAAGGTAGAAGCAAGAAATGCACTGGCGCTGGAGGAGCTACTGATGGATCAGAAAGGGAAATCGCTCCCGCCCCTTAGAGGTCTTGCACTCAAATGAAATGACAGAATCCATTGTAATTATTCAAACTCACAGTTTGCGATCATGTATCTAGCCCCCGCAAAATGGAACCTTACCCCAATCTTGTCCCCCCCCCCCTCTTCCCACCTCCCGAAAAAAAAACAATTTCAATCCCAGTGCTTGACTACATCACTTTTACGGGGGTATTGAACCTTACTACAGACGTGAAGCTCATGGACGATGGACCACTGAGATAAAAAAAGTAACCCCGGGTGTAAGGAGTGAAAATAGGCAAAGTCCCAGTGGACAAATTGAACCGCATGGGCGCAGATCCGTCTTGAATAATGGTGGGGACGCGATGTCTGTTCCCTTTTCTATCTAAGCGGAGCGCGGCCACGGTTCGCGCGAAGCGTGCATGAAATTCTTTCCCAAGTATACCTCCCAGATCGCCGGAATAACACTCCCGGACCCAATGATGCTCCCAAATCTCCCATGGCTTAGAAATTTAGTTTGCGAAACACATGGGCGTCTGCAGAAAAATCAGGGGACAAATAATCCAGGTAGGCTTTTGTATACGATGGGACTAGGGTCCTCTCTTCGAAAACAATTATAAACTGCCGCAAATGGGATTACTGTCCTATACCTGTAACTGTGGATGAATTAAATAAAATGAGAACTGGTTATAATTTAAGTTGACATGGACTTACATGAATGCTGCTCCTGCATGAAAGTGGAAACACTTAATGACGTAAAGCTAGCTCACATTGCCACTACGGTGTGTTTTGCTCGCACTCAGTCCGTTTTGCTGACCACAATTTACCATCCCGTGCGTAGACTATGTTTCACATGATTGGATGCATTAATACTTCAGCGGAGAACTCACGCCTAACAGTGTAAATAGTAATAATTGTGGTCTTTTATAGCATGTAATTTGCACACTGCTAGATCAAACTGCCCCAAAGATAAATAGAGGGGAATTCGAAATACAGCGTTTGGTTCAGACAAATTGGTTGTGACACGGTATATCACACCACGGAAATGGTTGGTGGCAGGCGCGGTTCTAGACCGAGATTTTTTGGTGGGCTTAAGGGGGGCTTGAAACGGAAGAATAAAATTTTCTGTCATTATCAATACCGACATTAGGGAATGATGCTAAGGAGGACTCCATCAGTGGCGTACCCAGGATTTCTCTCACGGGGGGGGGGGGGGGTGTAGTATGTTGTGTGATCGCCGGCCTGGGGGAAGGGTCTAAGGGGAGGGGGTGTCCCTCCCCTTTGAAAATTTTTGAAAAATTAGATGTACTTACATGCAATTTGGTGCCACATACGCTACATTTTGAAGCAGAATTTGTGTTAAAAAAATTTACGTATTTTAAGAACTAAAAAAAAAAAAATTGGCATCAGGGAGGGGGCATGGCCCCCCTGCGTACGCCACTGATAGTAATAATCATAGGCATATGGGAATCTTACAGTTTGGGGTCCAGAAAATTTTTTGCCCGAACTTCTCAAAAAGTTGCCAGAAATCCGTTGCAGTTCAGGTGCATGAAATAGACCACTAAACCACTACAGGCGCGCGAAGCGCGCGAAAATTTTTGCACATTTTTCTGGCATTCGATCAAAAATTCGGGAACTCAGTAGAAAATTAGGGCAATCTTTTCACTTTTACTTCATCTCTGCCGGAATTTCAATTTGAGTAAGGTATCAAATGTTGTTCATGTCTGTTCTACTGTTACAAAGGCATACTGAACTGGATTTGAGCAATCACTGGATTTGAGACCGACTTTTTGGCGCTCAGAGACCGACTTTTGATTTTCACGCCCCCCCCCACACCACCTGTATTTACGCCCCTGGGACTGCCGTCGAACGTAAGAATGCAGCTGGGTAAGCTAGTAGTCGCCCGCACTGTGCCTACCGTCGTAATACAGTATTAAGGGGAAGCGTGGCTGTCGTACTACATGCAGTCAAAACAACGGTGTACGTACGTGGACGTGGATACAAGAAACGTGAGAAACTAAATCCACTGGACTAAGATGTGCACAAATGTATTGGACAATTTTGTTTTTCTCAATACACGCAAATATAGCATGAAGATAACACACAACCTCGGAAATTTGGGGGGGGGGGGCTTGAGCGAATTTTGGGGGGGCTTGAGTCCCCAAAGCCCCCCCTCCCCCCCGTAAAACCGCGCCTGGTTGGTGGGGACGCATTTCTGACAAATTGGTTTAAGTCGGGCCGGCTACCGCCTTTTTCCAGTTGTGGCTCACTGGCTTGTTTTCCCTACTCCATTGCTTATTCATAGTACTGAAGATGATGGAATGAAAGTGTTTTTTGATAGACTATGAGCTGGTCTGTCTGGGCGGTGCACAGTAGCGCCAATCAGTTGGAAAAATGGTACTCTTGGAAGAATAATTTTAGATGAGCTCTTCTACACCTATAATCTGTTAGTCTCTACGTTGGAAATTCCGTATTTGAATAATTTTGTCCACTTACGATAATTTCATTTTGATTGTGTGAAAGTTAGTCATTATATTAATTTTTACCATGAAGAATTGTCCTCCTTTGGGACTAATTTCAGGTACCAGTCACTGTATGTTGTCATGTCTGAATGATTTTTTAAAATACTTGCTCCATTTAAGTCAAAGGCAAAAGGTAAGATCCTGAAAAGGAACTCAAGTACCCTGCCGTTCAGTCTGTGGTCATATACTTCTTTCGGCGTTACTGATCTTCGGGCATGGTATTGAGACTGGGCTGTGGCCATGCACAAACTTTAATACATAACACATCTAGGGTTGTGCGATAGACGTCCTGGACATGGATGGGAAAAGGGCGAAGACTTGGACAGACAAATTTGGGGGATTCCAAATTCAGATTGTAGTTGCTGCAAAATTCTCTTAGAATTGAAAAAAAAAACCTAAAATTAAAAAAAAAAACAATAAAAACTTAGATCTTAACATAAGTAACGTTTAAACTTAGAAGGCCCCATAAGTGTCATTCCCTAAGCTGTTTTTGCAAAAGTTTTCTCCGTGTACCAAACACCGCTTCAACTGAAAGTAACGCTTGGCTTAGATAGGGTCACATACTAGAAATTAGGGAAAGGTTTCAAACCTCTGGCATGAAAATTCTTGTCCCCAAATTGGGACGGTGTCCTACCGTCAGTTACGGCCAGGCCTATGGTTGTCACTCGACCACTATCTGACTATAGGTTATTGTAGCAGGAGACTATACACTCGACTAGTGTACGTGGAAATGTTGAAGTTGCCCCTTTTTTTTCCCAAAGTCCCCTCCACTCCCTGGGGAAGAGCCAAGGGGCGAAACCAAACGTTACTGCCGAAAGAGTTCTGCTCCCCAAAGGAGTTAAGTCCCCTAAGAGACAACAATCTTAACTGACCAACCTCTCGACCTTCAGACCTCTGCATCATGGTCTGTCATGCGCGGTCCCGTTTTAGACCAAAAGGCGAGAAGCTTTCAGAAGCACTTCATCGTCTTCGAAAGAGCTTGTCGACGACAGACTGTGAAATGTAGACAGAAAAACGTACGCAGGAGAGCTGGTTCAACAGCCTTTAATCACATGATGGGCACTGAAGTTCATGCCGATGATATAGGAACAATTTCTTTGCAAAGTGAAATAGTCAAGAGTCCTACACCCTGAATCTATAATGGTACCTCTCTGAAGTCATTAAGCTCCTACATACCGAATTACAAAAATGTCAAGCCTGCAGATTAAATGTACAAAGCACCAAAAACACTTGAAAAGTTTGCATCAGTATCCATCAAAAAGTGACCAGTTTTACTCAGAAATGTTTATTTTAAACGTAAATTATAAATAAACATTATTTAGATATACAAATTTTGAGGGACATGGCTAGTATTTGTTATAATTCTCTTGTATGTTCATCCTTCATTTTACTAAAATTTGAATGTTGATATATCCTAAAGACCAGATTTGAAGTAAGAATGGCTCAGAGTTGTTTGAAAAATGCGACTTCCACAACTGATAACAAGCTGGCAGGTTGCTAACAGATAATTTGCAAGGGGTAGTTATCGAAAGCTAACACTGTTCACCTCTCCAGATCATGATTGTTTAGCATGGCCACTTTGAATATGCACATCTTGAGAACCCTTAAAGGGGATATGGCATCCCCCACTAGCCAGGGAATTTGCAAGCAACCCCCTGCCCAAACCTATTTAGGAATAACCCTACAGTTCTAAGTACAGTTGATGACTGCACTTCATTCATTCAAATAGTATAGCTTCACCTAGTTGGTCAACGGTAACTTGTGCAGTCAGTTGTGTTGACAATTAAGCTCACACACAGTCACTTTGTCAATATGTATGACCTCGAGCAATTTAAACTCAGTGCAGGCTAGGTTCTTTGCCTCTGTCTTGGAGGTTTACTAGACAGGTGTTTTTTGTTTAAATTGAAGAAGAAGCTATAAAAGTAAACTTAGTAGTAAACTTAGGAGTAAAAGGGAGCTTTGAAGATATTCCAGTTAATGTTGCCCTGACCAACAAGGCGACAAGCTCATACATTTGCCTTGGTATCAATTTATACAATCCACTCTCACCCCTGCTTGGTGATCACTGTTCAGCATACACATAGAATAATGGGACTTGAACATGCCAGTTGACGAGCGCCCTTATTTGGGAACGTGTGAAAAGTATAAATGTATACTAACATTTTGATCAAGCAGTGCCTCAGAAAGTTTCTAAGATTGAAAAGGCTGAAATCCTCAACTCTCGAGTGTTGACATTTTCTGGATAATTCTAAAACCCTCCAGTCTGATGGTATTTGAGCCCGCAGTCCCCACCCCCGGCCCGTTTCGACGGCCCCGTCCAGATAAGACCCGAGAACAAAGCCGTAGTGACACCCTCGAAGACCAAGGTCACATGTCCCGAGTCAAAGGACACATGTTCACAGGCCGAGGCCGAAGCTTATAAGCCGTGTGTAACCGATATGAATTACAATGCAAAAACCTGTAAGTCAAACCATTTCACTTTGAGATATAGCGTGTATAACAAGGGTGATGGCAGGATTTGCCGGACGAGGGAGGGGAAGTCCTGACGAACAGTGGAGCTTATTTTTTACAATAATCCGGAATACTGCAGGAAGATAGCCACTACAATATTTCGTCAAACAAGATCCAATATTTTTATGACGTCAACTACTTGCATTCGAATTTCCTAAAATCTCTCACAGAATATAAATGATTCTCTTGACGTTTGTGAAATCCACAAAACATGCAATGGATCTCACCGTTTAATAAGATGACTTTCACATAATATGAATAGAAAACCGTGTGATTCTTTACTTAAAGGAAACATGCAGTCAACCCAGTTTTGATTAGTGTACCTGGGTATATCCTGTTTCATGAACGGCTCTTGACTGAGAATCATGTGACAATATTTTACTCACTGAAATTGTGAAATTCAGGCAGAGTAACTTCTTTTTTTACTTTTGAACATGCAATATTTTACAGGGGCGGATCTAGGATTTTTCGTTGGGGAGGGGGGGGGGGCGCTGACGGTCGATCATCTGCCCGAACGAATATCTAAGCGGAGCGCTACCATCGGTTGGCGCGGAGCGTACAGAATATTTTGAAAAATTGCGACCCCACAGATAGCCGGAAATGGCATTTCCCAGGCTTGTAAGTAGAACCTAAGCAGTCGTTACTTTGAGCTTTGTTTGCCAAAAAAAAGAATGTTCCCTTCAATTAAAAGTGAGAAAATTGCAAAAACTTGCTTCATGAACTAAACCAAAATTTACTTGATCTTGATTTAAGCTAAGATCACTCTTTAAGCACTTTTGATGAAATATCTTTCCAAAAGTATGTCGTAATGTTATAGGTCCGGAAAAAGTGGTCTAAAGATAAGGGGGATCCTCACACAAGGTGCAGAGGGGAGAATCTTTCCTTTTTAATTTTGAATAAAAATTCGTTACAACCTATAATTCTATGAACGTAAAAAAAAAAACTGAAAGAATTGAATTTTGGGGTCTCCAACAGCTTCAAAGACGATGGTGAAAATATCTGACCAAGAATACGATGTACTGCTGTAAGATTCATATTTGAGATCGCAGTAGCTTTTAAAGTCTTTTGCTTGATGAAATATACCACTTTGTTGTCATGTGCATGAGAGATAAACATTGTTAAACGCTTTGCGTTATCATTGATTTCATTAGTGGCATGTAGATTCAGTCTCCACTCCCTCGGGATAGCAGATTTTTTCCATAATACAATGTAAAAGGAAAAATACTAGTAAAATTACATTTATGGCAGAAATCATTCTAATTAAGCACTCAGTCGACTCTCTCATTAAAAAAATTACTTTGTAAGTTTTAGTGACCATGAGAGCTCTGGCATAGATAAGTTTATTGTCAATTTTAATAAGAATTATTCAAAATATATTGATTAGCATACACATCCGGAGGGCGTAAAATAAGATCAAGTGCAGCAGACATCAATCTATTCTACATTTTTCGAAATTGACCAATTTTCCCGAATTCCTCGTAATTACCTTGAAAGGAATGGGATTGCAACTGATAGCATAATTTACATTTACATACAGTTTGAACTTCCATTATCGATGGTGCGTAGCCTATGGACATTTTCACGGTTCTTTTGTTTTTCCATGACGAGTATATGATAACATTAACGAGGATTTCCGTTGATTAAAAAACTCCACATCTGATGAACCCAAATAGCAGATGGATTGTAAGAAAAAGTTTAGTGTTCTACATAAAGCGTGGTCCGAAATAGGGTTGAGACCTTCGATATCACTCTATTGACATTTTATCGGAAAACTTGAAACTGTGTGCTCTAAATTGCTATTAGTTTGTAACAATTATAATTACATAGTTTGAAAATTATAAGATAATACAACATTATGTAAAAACAAGTAGGCTAAATGATCAATTTAGTGAAAGTAAAAAATAAGCTTTGAAAATTTTAGGGGGTCACGCGCCGGGTGCCCCCCCCCCCCGCCTAAATCCGCCACTGTTTTATGTTCTGACATATCATCAAAGATACTTGAAAAAAGTAAGAGGGTATTTGTGAGATTTAGCTGTTGTTTCAAAATAAGTTTTGGGCTACTGCTTATGCCCTTAAATAAAGGTATGCTAAGCGGAGGGGGAGCTGAGGGCTAAAGCCCCCTAGTCAAATATGTAGGGTCTAAAGTATGCTCCCGCCCCCAGTCTTCAACAACGAAAACCCATTACTTGTCCACTTTGAAAACTTTATCAAACTTTTTCAATAAATGTTAATAAAACTGCTCAAATGCAGCATCGAATTGCATCTATTCTAAGTACGCTGAAATATTTAAGAAAATTTTCCAAAGGGGGCACTCCTTCCCATTAGACCCCTCCCAAGGACGGTTTCTAAAACGTCTAGCCCCCTCACCTCTCAGCTGAGAACATCTCCTACACCTACGCCAACAAACAGTGGCGTCGCCAGAAATTTCGAAGTGGGGGAACTGGGGACCAAGCGTTCTGCCGGAGGGGCACATAAAAAAGAACTTAGAGCCTCTGGAGGCGTCGTAGTGACCGTGAGTGTTCCCCTGTATGCGTTGGACTCCAGAGGTCCACGGGGCAAGTTCCATGGGGTTCCAGGGGGCGAAGGCCTCGGAGGCTCTAGGGTATTTTTAAATTGCGACCATTAGAGTGAATCATTTGACTATCTACAAGAAGGCATTGGATTTGCACTTAACAGGCCACAAAAATATAAATCACAATTTGACCATTTTTGTTAGCCTTAGTCGCATTAACGATTTAATGATTGGGGAAGGGGGTGGTCAGTGGGGAAGACGTATCATGTTAACGTTTGCATTGAGCTTTAAAAATAAATCCACTGATGCTGTCCAATGAGAATTAATGTTGAGGCAACTACCAGGTATGCCAATAAGCCTTCATCATAGAGCATCAAAGGTGCATATACGGCTGCGGATCAGGGGCTAGCCAGAAAAATTTGGAAAAACACCGTTGAATGTGGTTTAATAGGTTGCGGGTACCTTTATTGTAATTATGAAATGTATATGTCCTGCATTTTCTTCAGCAATAAATTAAAGAAAGGGTGGCTAGCGAACGTGGAGACCACCCCTGGTGCTAATGTGAAGCGAGCAGAAAAAATTGGTATTACGTGGGCTATCAAAATTTCGTGCAAGTTCTTATTCTCCTTTCAAAGGTATCACCACTTTGTGATCCCTGGTGTGTTGGTTGATTCCGCCCCGGCGAGGAATCAGGAGAGCAGGGTTCCCCCTTGCAAATTTGAAGGCACCGGTATTTAAAATAAAGGGGCATTAACCAGAGAGCATAAGCGTACGAGGTGGGGGACAGGGGGAATATGCCCTCCCAATTCGGGCAAAAAAGTGGATCCATTCGGGCAAATGAGACAGCCAAGAAATAAATTATGCCCTTTTGCAACCGACACAGCGGTATCAAAATGTGGGTAACTTGGTACAAAATTCTAAATTCGGGCAAAAATTATCCCTGACCCCCCTCAAATATTGACCCCACTTACGCCTATGCCAGAGAGTACAGCTATTTAATCATCCTCATATTTATTAGATACACGTTGCAAAGTCAACGTAAGTCGCAATGTTTACAGTTTTCAAACATAAAATCTGACTAAAAGATAATCAGTGTGGGAATTTTATTGAACAGAGGATTCACGGCCACAGTAATTCCATAAGCTGTTGAAAAAAATGTTGAAACAATAGCTGTGGATTAAATCTCCCAATAAACAAGTCCTTCACATAGTTTAACAAATAGATGCGCGCGGAGCACGCGGCAAAATTGTAGTTTTGAAAACATTTTGTGTAATTTTAGCTGCACGACTGACTGATGAAGTGCTAGTAGGTCCTCGTGAACCTCGTGAACGGTGTTTTTGTGCATAATTTTTTTCATACTCAATATCTCATTTGATGGGTTCACTGCTTCCAACGTTTGGGGACAAGTGCTCCCTGCCCCCCCCCCCCACACACACACCTTTGCGACGTCACTGCCAACAAACACATTTGCTGTTAACAAATCAGGGTTAAGTAGCATGATCATCTTGTCAAACTTGTTGTGAAAGAGCGCCACGATTTTTGGGCTGAGGTTGAAATATTGGCTTAACTTATACACCCGACATTTTAGGGTACACCTAAAGCGCAAATTTGTCTCTGCAATTCCTCTTCTACGATGTGTGGGTCGGCAGTATGGGAGGCAATTTGGAATTTCATCCTCTAGAGTGTAGCACATAATAAAGCCAAAACAAAATTGTCACTGCAGTTCTCAGTCGAATATGCATGGGTTCCAGTACGAGGACTGAACTGAATGAAGGGAAAAAATTTAAGGGGTTAGGTCAGGATTTGCCCAAAGGAAGCATCCGGTGATGGCCACCAAACACGAATCCCAAGGCAACGGGAGCGGGGGATGAAAATAGATGAAAACGGCCAGTCGAGGATTGGAGAGTGCCTTTTGCAATACCATTGCGCGTCACTAGCCAACACATTTGACACAATCTTTATTACTGCTCCGAGATGAGCGATGACTTAGGGTTCTTGCCTGTAGTAAATGTGACTTGTAGAGATGCACAGAGCGAGCAGCACGCCACATTGTTCGTAAGGACGATCAAAAGAATCTGTCGTCATGAATTACAAACAATATTTCAATTTCGGAGAGGCTGACCCTCTTCCAATATAAACTCCTTGCATCACCCTTTTTCCATTACTCACTGACATTACAATTGAGTACGGTAATTGAGACATTACTCAATACCCATCTTTTCTCCAGGCTTTAATTTTCATCTTCTGAATTTTTCTTCTCAGAGCAAAGGCACTTAAGAGTGTTTTTCCCTCTATTGTTATTATTACCTGACGAAAATTGTGCAGTCTGGGCAAGAACGCATAATATATAGATAATGGCCCTAGGTAACTTGGTTGAGAGCATCGGCGTGGATCATGGGGGATGGGGGACGCGTCCCCCTCACTTTTTTGGAAGGGGGGACATCTCCAAAAAGTCCCCCTCACTTTTTCAAAATGATGAAAAGTAAAACTGTGATGAATTGTATTATAACATAGATTAGGAATTGACACTACATTTTAAAAGTTAAATTGAGCCCAAATATTGCACCATTTGCCATAAAGACACCTTCTAATTTCCTTTTTTTCAAAGGGGAGGTGAACACCCCTCCCCTTAGACCCCTCCCCCTGGACGGCGATTCGCAAAGGGTAAAAAGTCCCCTCCCTCACCTTTGGAGATGGATCCACGCCACTGGTTGAGAGTGGGGGAGTGCACTACTTTGCTGTTTAAAACCAAACTATGAAAGAAAAATAACGAAATCTTAAAGCACGCAGATCGAGCCTAAAATCTTCGAATCGTCTGAAGACGTTTGAAGAACCTGGTTTCATTATGAGCAGGAAAAAACAGGTAAAAGGTCGGACCCGAGATTAGGGGGAAACATATAGTAACGATTTTCTTGCATCAATTGTATAGAAAAGAATCAAATGGATGCTAGCAGAGACCTTGTTTACAAAGATCAACATCAGTTGATGAGACACTTTTAGTAAATTTGATTTTGTTTGGCATTTTTTTTTGTCTTAACTAAATTGATTTGTTGTGCATGATTGCACTGAGCATATTCAAGGCGATAACATATGGGGGGTATGGGCAGACGGTAGGGCCAGTCCCGTGGTCATTGTAGGACTGTGGTAATTTACCGTCTCGTATTACTTAATGTGCCCCCTTTTTTGCAAGGTTATGGTTTCACCAAATGGCGTTAATGATGGATCAAAGGTAAATCCCCCACGCCCTACACACACACACACACACACACACGCACACACACGCACGTGAGTCCCCCTTAAGCTGAGTAACTGGCCGTAGATACGGTTGAGTTGTCTTGGGTGGTAGGATGGGGGCCTAGGACTTTTTGTTGGGTTATGTCCAAGAAATGTTGGTGACCTCAGTGCTTAGCTATGCAGTTGCTTTCATAACTGACTCAGTGGCCAAGATAGAAAGGCAGGGCTGTAGCGAGCGGGGGGTGTGGGGTGTCACACCCCCCCCCAATATTTGGTCGCCCGTCGGCAAATTTTCGGTCTGTCGGCAAAAAGAGGAGAGGGAAAGGAAAAGAAGAGGAAAAGAGGAGAGGAGGGAAAGAAGAGAGAAGGGAAAAGAAAGGGAAAGGAGGGGAGTGAAAGGGAAGACGGAGAATGAAAAGAAAAAAAGGAAGAGAGAACGGGCCAGTCTGTTATCGTCTGTTTCGATTTTCGCTGCGGCTCTTCATCTAATTGGCCCATTCAAGTTGAAGGCCCGTCGGCAAATTGATTATGCATGTGACGGCCGTATACGGCCGTATCAACGGCCGTCGGTGTAATTGGACGAGTGACTGAGTCCGTCGGCAACTCGGGAAAAGAAAGGGAATTAAAGGCTTCCGTATAGGAATAGAATATGACATTCTTGAAAAACCACTTTCTGCACATCATTCCTCACTTTTATCATCACCATGGGGAGCAGCACCCGATTACCCATGGAGAGGGTATCCTTAGCCCGTCTTCTAAACCCTAACCTTGACTTCAAACACATTTTGCAAACTTCTGAGGATCCGGTTAACCCACAAACATCCTGGAAAAAAATAATGCGTGCCGCATGTCTTCCCTTCACTGCAATCTCAGGATTAACTTTTGAATACCGAATTGAAACAGATACAGAACCCATCTTCAGATCCTGGCGTTCAAAGCATATTTTGAACGCTTGTGTTAAGATTCTGAACAGTTTTTCTCCCTTTTTGAACGCCGGACGCCTATCCACTAATCGTATTTGAACGCATCTAGTGTTCAAATGCTGAACACGTAGTGTTTCAATTCTGAACTACAGGTTCAGCTCCTGAAGTATAGTGGCATGACGGGAGGAACAGCCTAACATATTAGAATTAACCCGGAATCTTTGCACTGGATAATGCAACATGAAGATTAAGCTTAAACCTCAGAGCTTCCGGGGGCTTCCCCCCGGTCACCCACCAGGGGCCCCAAGGCCGGCCCAACGTTTTAGCCAGCCCATTTTTGTAGGACAATGTCGCATAAACGGCGACAAATGTCGCACAAAAAAATATGACAAGCAAATTCTACCCGGGTGTAAATTTTGAGGTTCCTCATTAGGGCAGAAATCCACTCAAATATTGCACCATTTACGATCTAGGCACCTTACAAATTCCAAAAATTCCCAAAGGGGAGGGGAACCCCCTCCCCTTAGACCCCTTCCCCAGGCCACAGATCAGCAAATGTCGCATTGAGAAAACGTCCTAGCTAATGCACTGGTGGACCTCTGGATCCCAACCGCTTAAAACTATAGCGGCCTGAGGAGAGGAATAGCCTAATAATGAATTAAATTAGTGGGGATCTAGTTTGTATTTGATGATGCATTATGAACAAAAATATCCATCTTGAGACTTAATTTTTCACCCAGAGATATACTTAAAACCTTAGAGCTTCCTGGGGCTGCGCCCCCTGGACCCCACCAGCGGTCCATAGGCGGGGCCCTGGACCCCACCGACTAAAGCTCGTTTTCACACTACAAATTACCAGATCCGTCGGCAAAACATAATCTCCACACCCCCCCCCCCAAAGATAACACCTTCGCTACGCCCCTGTACAAAGGTAACTTCAAGGACCCCTCTATAGAAACCCTCACAACTCTCGGGAAAATTCCTGAAAGTGGTGTTGTAGTAGCCTATGTTCCCGTCAGTAATAAGACAGGGAATCAGCCCCATCAACCTATACCGGCGAAGGGCGAAAACCAGTCAAACTACTCCCCAAAACACAAACTGAACGTTCATGGTTAACCGTTCAGTTTTTCTATCACTTGTGGCTCTCTGTTCTAGACTAGCGGAAAGGTAGCGCGCCACCCATTTTAGAGAATTTTGCGGTTAGATTATTAGCTGGCAAATACAATCCCTAAAATTTTAGGGGTGTAGCGTTGACCATGTTACTGAACATGTGTGCTCAATAAAAAATACAGATTTTTAAAAACGAATTTAAGTACCCATTGTGCAAAAAAATGAAAAAAATTGAGGTATTGTAGGCACATTTTGAGTGGTATCCTTCCGCTAGACATGATAGCATTTTCAAGTGGAACGTTAAAGGAGGGGGCCACTACCCTGCTATTCACGTTGTAGCCTACGGGGGCAAGGGGCACTTACCCCCTGAGATTCTCAAACCCTTAATGAAAATGACCTTCTTGATAAAACTTAGTGAAAAATGCTAATTATGTTTTTAAGGTCATCAGAACCTAGGAAATGACGTACCTTTTCTCCATATGTTCCTGGGAGATCCCCGATACCCACACCCCTGTAGACGGGCTCTTATGCCGATAACTCGGCCCACCAAGGAATGAACTTACTTCTCAATGCATGATAATCACAACACAGTTGAAGCCTATTCGTTAAAAACCTTAAGCTTTGCTTCGGCAGAGCAAGCCGCTATAATTGGTTGTCTTTAATTATATGCTGATATCAATAAGCTTGTAAAATACCTTTAGACCTCTTTTCTCCTCCGACACGACTTTACTGAATAAATTTTCCAAGTTAAACTTTTCTTCTTGAAGTCTCGGTTTCTAAAGAATGAAGTCTCAAAAAGTAGAGGTCTAGAAAGCGCCATTCTCGCCAATCTCGGAGGCATTTTTGACAAAAGTAGACCTACGCTACGCACCAACCAACGGTGGCCCTCCAAATAGCTTACTAACTTCAGAGGTGGGATCCACATTGGCTGAAAGTCTTCCGCTGTGGCATGGCACTGTGCCGTGTCAAAGCCGAAAAAAACTAAATAATGAGAATTCCTAAACCATAAAGTTAACTCAAAGCTCTGTCAAAGATAGTACCATTTTGTGTCCAATCAATCTCACAAAGGCACACACTTCTCAACCGGGAGGAACCTTAGCACACCCTCCCACCCTCCCTTACATCCAGCTAAAAGTAGAAAAAGACATTAAGTAACATGCAACCAACTCAAACTTGTTCTAACGATAGCACCATTTTGCATATTAGCCATCTTACAAATAAAACACTTCTTAAATAGTAGGTGTGTCATCCCGACCCTTAGACAATCCCCTCCACCATATTCGAAAGACACTACAGAACGAGAATTTCTAAACACATAACCAGTTCAAACTTTTCAAAAGACAGCACCAACGTGCACCTAAGCAAATTTATATAAATAGCATGTCTTCCCGTTAGACCCCTCCTCTTAGACCCCTCCCTCAGGGTGGCAGTGGGTGACAAAGAAAGGACCCTCCTGTGTGCCAACTGTCAAAGGTGCACCGCTGGAGGATGTGGTGAACTTCCCCTAGAAATTTCGCGCAGGCTACGGTCCTGTTATCGATCCACCAGTGGGGGCAAATTCAATGGCCATGATACACAAGTTTCGAAAACAGTGTTAAAGGCCTGATTGTTATATAGCTCTCGTGTGAAGGGTAGATTGTATTTGTTGAAAGACTCAAAAGTTACTTACAACCCGTGGTAATTGGTGTTCATCTATGGAAAACACTAAGAGATGGGAAAAAACCTCTGGTATTAGCGTGTTTTAAAGGTCTGTAGACATGTTTTACTCAACAGTAATAAAACAAGATCTCTGATGAAAAATCTGTTGGGATGATTTGAATATCTTTAATCGTTCTCAAGATATACCCTTCCAAATTTTGACCATTTCTAAGAATTTTCATTAGCTATGAAAAATATGACGCAGTGTTGCACTGTGACAGTATCTGCATTTCTTTTGTTAATCCTTTATGAATAATATGTTAATTACTTACAGGTTGGTTTGTAGTCTAATTTTAACTTTGGCATTTTCTAAGAAGTCAACATCTACTTCTAAAATAAATGCCCCAGGGCATACTAACTGCCACTACAAATGTCCTTGGAATGACGTTTAAACAAAGGATGACAAAAGACATATCTCATGAGCCCCTCTTTCTACAAATTTGCATATGTAGCTCATGTTTATTCATCATGTGGGGGCTAAAACAGTACGGTAATTGTCTTGTAAAATAGTCAATATTTGATAGGTTTTGATGGGAAATGTGACAATTTTACATTTTTATGCTTTTTTTTAAATGGAATAGGTAGGTATGACATAAACATGTCCACAGATCTTTGTAAATTTTAAGCGAGTTCTCCTATCAAACTACTAGGGCTGTAGACCATTCCATCCATGGGCGTCAATCTTTACTCGAATGTGGGGGGACATGGCCACTTCTGTCAAAAATTTACTGTGTAAAAATCTTAAGTCAATGGGCATTTTTCCAAAATGTGGGGGGACGTGTCCCCCTGTTCCCCCCCCCCCCCAGGATTGACGCCCATGATTCCATCTAACCTGATTACGAGCCATTTCCGATTCCAGTGTTTCCAATTCGGGCCAGTTTCAAGTCCGGCCAGTTGATAGTATAGAATATCATACACAGGGCCGTAGCTAGGGTCATATGTTTGGGGGGGGGGGGTGTGAAGGTCCCAAATTCCGACTGGATAGATATATTTTCCAATTGAATGGTGGCGCGTAAATTGCACCATTTTTTTTTTATGCGCCCTGTGTTTACATACGGCAGTGAGCATCCTTCCTTTGTCACTACATAAAGGTGCCGTCGTGGGGGAGGTGTCTAAGGGGAGGGGTTGACCCCTCCCCTTAGAGAAATTTTTGTTAATTTAAGGTTGCTTAGATGCAAAATGGAGCTATCTTTGGGATATTTTTGGAGCTGATCATATATGGCTAGAAAATGTCCATAATCAAATGAATTCCAATTTTTCCGACTGGTTTCATTCTTTTTCCAAATGAGTGGCGGCCCGTAAATTGCATTTTCGTTTTTATGGGCGTTACTTTTGTATGATACAGCAGTGGTTATCCTTCCTTTGTCACTTCATAAAGGTGCCGTCCTGGGGGTTAGGCCTAAGGGGAGGGGGTGTCCTCCTCCCCTTTGAGAAATTTTTGTTAAGGTAAGGTTGTTAGATGCAAAATGGTGCTATCTTGGGATACTTTTGGAACTGATCATATATGGCTGGAAAATGTCCATAATTTAGTGAATACTAAGATTTGGTGAAAGTAGAAAGTATGTTGTCTGAGAGAAGAATACGTTGTCAACAAACCTCCTGAAGCCCCCCCCCAAACCTTTTGACTACTTTAATGCCTTCTGTCCTGGCATCTATTGCTGGCATATACCTGTATAGGCCTCCTGGAAGCTCTGGATCAATAACATAAAATGGGGCAATGACTGGCATCTAAATAATAATATAGAGTATGACGCCAAGCACTTTACATCTATCGTATATTTACCAATTTTGAACGAAAATCGAGACGAACAATGAGGAATGGGCGGGAGGGAGAGTATAGGTGCAGAAAAATGATACTAGACCTCCCAGACAGGTATAGCAAAAAGGGTTTAGGACTAACAAGCGCGTTTTCAGAATTTACACATAGTTTATGCTATAAAAGTTCACTGGTACGTTGTGCTTATAATGTTCATAAGTGATACAACGTGGATTGTGAGGATTGCGCGTGAAGCCCGCCGAAATTTTGGGGTTTACTTCAATGCCAAAATGAAAAACCTGCACGCAGGCTCAGCCAGGAGTGGTGCTTTGATTTGCCGACATGGGGGGAAGCGCTCTGACTGGGGGCCAGCTACTCTAAGTCCCGACAGATGCAATGGGTTGCCGAACTCAAAATATAAGGCGCGCGAAGCGCGCCGAAAAATTTGGGGTTATATTGAATTTCATTAAGGAAAGTTGAAAAAGTTTGGGCTTTTATTGAAGAATCTGGCCAAAACCAAGAAATTTGTTCGGGTGACTGCATGGTCGTCGTCGGGGATTACATTCTTTATCTTACCCATTACGGATCTCCTACGAAACTGAAAGATCTTTTTCTTACAAAATATGTTTGCCACGGTGGCGAGGCTGAAGAAAGAATCTTCTAAAAGTTAGGAAAAAGAGGAAAGAACTTCGGAATGATGCATGCATTTTCGTGTTTCTCTAGAATCACGCCTACACGGAAGAACAACATTTGTGGAAACGTTGAAATCCAATATGTTTGAAACGGGGGCGTTACCACTAGATAGAACTAGAGATGAAAGCGCGCGTAGCGCGCGAAAATTTTTTGAAGTTATAGAAAAAATCGTTACAGAACTTACTGGCTACGGGCCTGATAAATAGACTTTGGAATATTTTCTGAGTATATCTATGTCTTCACCAAATTAGTCTATAAAAAAATGGGGAGGGGGGGGGGGGCTAAAGCGCCCTAGCTCCCATAGAACTGTGTCTGGTATAATTACCTTAATAATGTTCATGATATTGATTGTAAATCGTGACGCATGCGCGCGAAGCGCGCCCAAATTTTCATTAAATAAGATTATCATAATAAAACCTGCATTCAGAATCTCCATCAAAAAACGTTCAATTGCCCAACAAACCAACATGCCACTCAAAAAGCCAGTCTTTTACCTGGTAATTTGTAAACAGCTTTCAACTTCTGCTGTTGTGCTTCTCCGAAAGTTGCTATCGGAAGATATTGATAATAAGAAAAACACTGAGGTCAGGTTTGAAGCGCGCGGAGCGCGCGAAAATTTTGAGAGTTTGAGAAGAATTTGCGAAAAAGGACAGCTTTGATTTGATTTAACGTGAGGAAAATAACGTTTGGCATTATTCTCACTTGGTCTAGTTGGAAAATATATACAAAGTTGACATAGGCTCAGTCGGAAAAATGTGCTAGACTGAGATATCAGAAATTCCAACTGGCATTTCAGATTTTCCGACTATCGTCGCTCTGACGAACTTTGGGGGGTGAGACACCCCCCACACCCCCCGGTCGCGACGGCCCTGATCATACAAACCCTTTTTACGCGATTTTAAAGTACATATCATTGAATAAGTTGCCTTTAGGAATCACTTTTTATAATCCTGGTCACCCCCGTATTTTAGTTGACTGTGTACGATCATCCATGTAATAAATTGTGCACATATAAGAATGTATTTTTAATGAAGCTTTCATGGACTCAGCTGGAATCGGCTCAGGGTACGAATCCATCTGCAGTCCATTTCGGGCCAATTCCGATTCCGGAACCTCTCGTTTCGAATCCGAAATCGAGCTTGAGTCCGCACTCGAGCGGTACAGCCCTGCAAACTACTGCTTGTAACTGAGTAGCCTAGTCTAAACCATCATTTTTTGTGATCCTTGTTCATCTAGTGCGTAATGCACCTTATGTATCTCTTATTGTTTCATGATTTTTTTTTATTTTTACGACGCAAGGGAAGGAAAGAGACCCGAAGGGTTCTTACTTCGTTCTGGCTCCACCTCCTATTGTGCTACATCTTATTAGAGATGTGTCTTGTTGATTTTCTCGTAAAATGCAATAAAATGACCTACAAGGGTGCAATGGCCAATTATACGCGCGTATACGAATGGTTGACAAATCAGCTGTCTGCATTTATTGGTATAACTTCAATGATACGCGCTTTTCCGCCATCTTACTCCAAAGGAGGGCACACTTTATCCCTTTCTGCCTGCAACGTAAGACGTAGTACCATTAAATATTGCATTATACCTATTCTAGATGACGCCGAGACGTGTGTCCAGGCTTCACCATAAACACACAAATATGCATCTTGTATAAACGTTTTAATCATGAGCGTCAATCATGGAATCACTGGGGGAGCATAACGGAACCAGTTCCCATGCATTTTGAAGGTTCGGGGCAAAACCCAGATCGCTCCTAAGGTTTTATCCATTTTTCGTGATTCATCCCCCCCCCCCCCCTCACATAAACACACACTTTCAACTTAACCGTCTTCACCACTCCCCCACTTTTCAAGTGAGATTGACGATACTCGTAACAGCATCGAACAAGCGACTCCGTAATTATAGAACCTGTACAGTAAGTATGACGTGCTATTGTCCAACACTATTGAAGTGTTCCTTAACACTCCAGGTGTATATAAAACCGCGCTATGGGGAAACAAAGGCTATCACCTTTCCAGTCTGGGTATGTCAGACGGGAAAGAAAAAATGTTTTGGGGGGATGGAATCCAAATTATCAACAAAAACCGCAAACAGTGAATTGCAGCAACGAAACACCTTTTGTCGATCGAAAAGACGTTACTACAGTTGCGTCTTCGTATAGATAAACATTTAGCACAGTCTGAATACCTAGGTCCACCTCAAGTTACACATATCGCTTCTATAGCACTATTGCCGTGGCTCAGTAGGCCTAAGTACTGGAAGTAGAGTAGGATCTACTAAATTCATGGTCGAATTAGCACAGACATAAGTGGCAATCTTCCTCAAATCCCCTGTCTCGACATGAATTACCAAATTTAAATTAAAATTACCAAACCCCGGGAACAATATCTTCTAATTCGTGGCAAATTTGAATTCACATGCGGTTGTAAATCAATAATGTTGTAGGAAGTCTTATGCCTCTGACTGAAGACGGTGACCTTTGACTTGTTCTTTAACCAGGTTTTAGTGCGTCACTTAACTTGGTAAATTAAACACACTCTTACACCCTGTTTTGTCTACGTGCCATTCTTGGTTATTTAACAATTTTACCTGAAACACTGACACTAGTCCCCTAACTCTCGCATCTACACACACATACGTATACCTAACCTTAGCAGCATATGTCAAACAGGTATCACTTCAACGAGTCTTGAACGTGGCCACGCATGACAAACCTATGATGTAATGTCGGAAGGCTGAGACAATAATCATGATTAGTCACCGAGTCCAATCAAGGGACGTAGCTCTTTCGAGAGGCAGAACCTCCTATAGGCATAGGTTTAGGAAGCGGGAGGTGGCTGGGGTTTTAGCCCACCAGTCAAAAATGTGGTGGGGTGGAACAATGCTTCCGCCCCCAATCCAAGGACGAAAACCCCTTACTTGTTTCCTCTGTAAGAAATGTAAAAAATTTGCAGTAATTTACCTTAAAATTTGTCCAATATGTTGCACCAAATTGCATCTTAAGGACCCTCAAATATTCAAAACCCTACCTCTAACCCTAACTATTCAAAACCCCCCTCCCCTTAGACCCATTCCCAGGACAGCGATTAAATAATGTTCAGCCCCCAGTCTCGAACAGCTTCCTACGCCTATGTTCCTAGGAGCTAATGTTTGGTTTTGCCCTCCACTATCCAGCCAAAGGGACTTTAAAAAAGCATATTCCAACGAC
Organism: Holothuria leucospilota; assembly: GCA_029531755.1. Taxonomy (NCBI): domain Eukaryota; kingdom Metazoa; phylum Echinodermata; class Holothuroidea; order Aspidochirotida; family Holothuriidae; genus Holothuria; species Holothuria leucospilota. Next base: position 50,334,789 of record CM055963.1, on the reverse strand, counting down.
TATTACGAGTTCAGCCAAGATAAATGCAGGAGTAATACACGCCCCCCCCCCTGGGAGAGCAAACTCGTACCCTTTTATCGAATAAACTCCCGAGGCTAATCAGCTCGTTCACTTGAAACGGTAAAATATTAGCAACTTAGACAAAATTATTCAGCTTCTTGCACTTTCAATGTAAATTACAAATATTTTACCTCCACTAAGTGAAAATTAAACCAGAAAGCCCGAAGGCTAAGTGATTCCTTTGCTGAAAGGGAATGGTTTGTTGCGCTGACTTGGTTCATCCCTCAGATTCACACTTCTTGAATTTTTCATTTTTACGATGTTTTCACATCTTGACCTCTGCTGACCTCATATGAACTTTGAACCCTACCAAAAAGTGAATAACAAAAAAATGGAAAAAGGATATCCAAAGAGGGATCGTATCCGGAACCGTCTGCGTGAGAAACCGAGCTCTTAATCCATTACACCATCAAAGAACTTGTTCAGCGTATATAGTATTTCTAATCATCCTATAGTCACATCATACTTTACACGTGTTCATAATAAGATCATTCAAATAAGAATAAATAATGTAATAGTTATACCTGTGAAAAAATAAATGGTTCAAAATCCAACCTTAACTTTTCGTTTGTAACCAAACGCCGGACAAAATTTGGAGGTACCGCCCACTGTCTATTTAGTTTACGAGGTTTTCGTAGTTTCACCTCTGATGACCTCAGATGACCTTCGACCTTCAACAAACCCAAAGGGTTCTCGTTCTATTAAAGTAGCCCATCTGTATATCAAATGTGAAGGGCATCCCTGTCTTGGAATATCGTGTTTTTTTTTTTCAAAGTTTTCGGTTTTTGACCTCTGGTGACTTCAAATGACTTTTGACCTCCACTGAAAAATAGTGTTCTTTCTTCTAATATCATACCGTTCTATACCAATTATGAAGATTGTCCATCATTGCAATCTTGAGATATCGTGTTTACAAGCAGTTTTAAAATTTCATATTTTCACCTCCGGTGACCTCAGATAACCTTTGACCTTTACCAAAATCAATAGGACTTATCTTTTGACTATAATGCATCCACATGCCAAGTATGAAAGCATCCATGCTTCCTACCTAGAGATATCGTGTTTACAAGGTTTTCGGTTTTTGACCTTTGGTGACCGCACATGACCTTTGACCTTCACCAAAAACAATGGGGATCTTTCTCTTAATATCATAATTCTATATACCAAGCATGAAAAGTAACTATCATTACTATCTTGATCGTGTTTACAAGCCAAGCGTCACAAGCACACCGATGTGTGCTTAACACACAAACACACACAAACACACATACAAACACACATACAATCGCCCGCGTGATTACATAAATTCCTTTTGCCTTCGGCAAGAAATGGAAAAGTCTACAAAGAACACATCTTGTCAAATTTCTCCTTTTTTAAATATTTTGAATTGGTTAGTTCTTTATTTAAAAAAGGTTATTATACAAACAATGAACAGAACCTACCACAATTCAAACTTATGTATTTATGAAGTATTTATATATCTTACACTATGTACATCATTAGATCAAAATTCCGCAGAAAGTTTCTTTCTCTTCAACGTGATATAACTATTAATATTTATATAAGATAACACATCTGAAAAATATTATCTTTTTACAAAAGAACCGTACTGAATTATTTCCCGCATCGACAAATATCTCACTGCCTCCCCTCCCCCCTCTCTGACTATGCACTTGAAAAGTGATAGTAGTCAAAACAATCCAAATAAGTCCTATAAGATGTCCATTTAGACTTCATTTAGTTAAATGATATATCATACGACTTAGACTACTGACGATGCTTTGACTTATTTGCGTTTCGAGTGACGTTCTCTCTTTCACCATTATTAGATTTCCAAAATACTCATTCAAAGATACTGTTGTTGACAACTTCATTTAAAAATTACTATTTCTTGATTGTCTTGTCTTAATGATCGATTAACATAGATATTAATTCAATCCAATTCAATTATACAGCTTTATTTCTATTTATTCCTTCAGAGTACTCTGTCTTGTACCATTCAATATCTTAAAGGCACATTCTCACCAAGTACAGTTTATTTTCCACATCTTTCTCCGGAAATGACATATTATTCAAAAAAGATTTAAAAAAAATCAAAATTACAATGCCCTTAATATCACCATGGACAGATGGATACAGAGGAAATATACTTCTCATGAAATCCTTTGCTTGCCTGTAAATTATAAGAATCTATTATAGATCTCGGGGTCAGAAACCGTAACCGTAGGTCACCATCCTTAGGCGCGCTATCCCGCTGGAGTTTGAAAAGTTTCTAAACTGCACTACGTGCATAATACGTTCTTACCACTGTTTTCACTCCAGCATTTTGGTAGGTAAGCGGACCCGTAAGTGACATATATCCGACCCCGAGAACAGGTTAAGAAATAGCTTCTGAAAGTAAGGAAAACAGAGACGTTTATGAATTTGTTAAGGGGAGTTTTCAAAATTATGTTAGGGAAGTTGGAGGAGAAAGACGAGAAGGAGGATGTGCCTTTAATTTCATAAATTAATTCAACTATTGAAATCTTCAATGCATTCCATCACCGAAAGTACAGTACACTTTAAGACTAAGTCCAAGCAACTGTAAATATCATATTACACATCATTAAAACTTCATTTGGTCATAATATTTTTTTTAATTTAAGAATTAACATTGCCTTGACTAATTTATTTTTAGAGAGTACTAAATACTTTACCCTGCATGCAAGTCTTCATATATTTCCATTCCCCTGAATTAGTTATGTTCCATACATAAACTAAATATAAATTTTTCTTTAATTACCTAGCCTAAATTCTGCGGTGATGTTGTTTTGAATCAATCAGCATTTTTGCAACAGCAGAATACAACACAGGAATACAAATGAAATCATGAGGTAATACAAATGAATACATAATTACGTCTTTTGTCATAGTTACTTCATTTCTCAACACTAAATCGTAAGTGAATTGATTCAGATAGTTGTGTATGGAAATCAGAAAACCATATAAGCGTAGCAAACGAAGGAAGGGGAGGCTGGGGTGGGGCGGTTGGGGGCTAAGACCATCCCAGTCAAAAATGTGGTGAGCGGAAGTTTGTTTCCGCCCCTACCACAACTCAAGGATGAAACTCCATATTTTTCACTCTTTAAAAATGTCAAAAATTTCAGCAATTTTCCTTAAAATATTTACAATATGTGGCACCATATTGCGTCTAAGGACCCTCAAATATTCAAGGTGCCCCTCCCGTTAGGCCCTTCTCTCACGAATCCAAAGCAACGTTTAGCCCCCCCCCCCTTCCCCAGCTGAAAATAGTTTCCTACCTCTATGAAAAAAAAGGAATGACCAAATTTGTTTCAGTCGGAGGATGGGGGTTAGCCTTGTATTACCGTCTCAAGCAACTCCCCGATTTGGCCAAGTTTAGCTAAAATAAATTAAACCCCTGTACAAACACTACATGTTAGAGGAAACAAAAACAACATTTAAATAAAAAAATATTAATGAAAAGTTTAAATAAGAGATTAAAATCAGCTGCAGACCAATTGAAACCTAAACCTGATAAAAAAAAATCGTATTCAATGGTCGTAATTCACAAAAACGTATTAAGCTACCAACATGTATAGATAAACATTATTTTCAAAAATTTCTCAAATTTCCAAACCCAAACTGGAATAATGTCATGTAAACATCTTTGAAACATTCAATTCGTTATGGATCATTTCCTAATGGAAAGTTATTTAATTTTAATACACTGTAAAGATTATAGATTCATCTGCCAATCCATAGCACCTTCACGAAGTTCCAAGATAAAAAGGCCAAAGACATGTAAAATTTGGTGAACTTCCTATAATTTGGATAATTGGTAAGCAATGTAAGTTTGTAGAATGCTGCATTTATCATTAATAAGCAGACCCCATCCCGAAAATCTTTGAAGGGAAGATTCAGTCACCTCCATTTGAATAAATAAACCCGTGAATCCAATTTATGTATGACGCTTTACAATCATGTGACAATATCTATATTATTTAACTGTTCAAATTTCGATAACTCCTTGGTTTTCTTTTAGGTGTAATATTTACGATCCAAAACATTATGAGAGATACTTTTAATGGAAATAAGAAAAAAGTTTGAAAGAATCAGCTGTTGTTTCAAACTAAGGTTGAGCGAATGCATTTAAACGGTATACATATGACGTCACAGGACAGAAAGTGCGCCCTCGGCTGAGGTACGTGCGCAGCATTTCAATTTACACCAACACACAATGCAAACAACTAAATTTTGCACGGGTCGGGTACGCGCCTAAGTCTACGTGCGCGTGCCAAGGCCAAGGCCATCCACTTAGCTTTATTTTTCTCCTCTAACATGACGTCGGTGTGCCGTCAGTGCATATGGTCTTTTCCCTCCTTGCAATGTTAACGTCATATCAAGTATCAATCCGTCAAGAAGCCTATTAATGTGGTAAAGTTAAAATGGAAATCTGCTCGAGAAGAGACTTTTGACAGGAATGTGACGTCACATGTTGAACTTATGAACTGGTTCTGACTCCCTTACAGAACCCAACATTACTGAATTTCCCCATAAAGTTACTGTAATCATGATTCTGTCGCAGAAATTCAATGTGCGGATTTTCAAAGCTTCGTGTGAAGTAGAAAACCACCCAGTACCGTGAGAAAGAAATAAAAATAGAGGAATTAAAGGAAACTGCTAATGAATTAAATATGTTGTGTATACTGTTGGTCGGTAAGTACATGTAAAAATATATTTCATTTGAAAGTATTTTGACTAAAGCGATTTGAATACAACATCTCTTAATAAATAGATATTAATGACAATCTTCGAACGAAACACATCGTTCAAATACGGAAGCTTAGTCAAAATACCCTTCCACACATTTCGAAGTAAGCCATAAATTAATATTTTTGGATGGTTACGCATTGTAACAGGTTGAGGTGAACTCGTATTCTCTTTTGTGCTTCGTTCATATTTCCTGGGCGATGAGCTATTTTTGACAGAGATAATGAACATTAAACCATCCTTCAGGGGTGTGTACGAAGAGAACCTTCAAACCCCCTTCTTTCAGTGCCTCCACAGTGTCTTCTCTGCCCCACATATTTCCCTTACCCTCTCCACCCTCAGCGTGGAGGGAGACAGTCATGCAGTGGAAAAGACTATTAGTATAAAATGTCGATGCGTATGGCATCGTTTTATTCTGTCTGATCTGAGAATGCGCATTGACCTCCAGCACTGAAAAGCGTCCTTCCGGGGTCAAAATCCTTTTGACGATTTGTATGACTTGAACAGGATGTGCCATGTCATGAAGAGAGTCACTGGCAAGGACAAACTGAAAGGAAGAATTCCAAGATTCAGGGATTTTATGGGCATCCATCACCTCAAACTGTATGTTGCTAAGCTTTTTCTCTGCCACTGCTGCTCTCGCATGCTTGATAGGGTCTTCTATCAGGTCGATCCCGACGAACTTACTCTTAGGGAAATGCTCAGCCAATAGAATCGATGCACCGCCCTCACCACATCCCAGATCCAGAACAGATATTCCCGATTCTGTAAAATAACGTCAAATACAATAAGTGATAATTGGTGAAATGTCTTGGGAAAGCTTACCATTTAAAGGTCGTGTGACATGCCACCAAAAAGAGCTGTTTCACTTGTCACTTAAAGAATTAAGTCCTCCAATCAAAGATCCGTTGGATTTATTTCAATATCTTTTACCGTTCTCAAAATATACATTTTCAAAGTTTCATGGTTTCTGAAGAAACTAATTGCCTATGCAAAAATAATGATGTGGAGTGTTGCACAGTGGTATGATTTCTTTTGTTTACCCTATATAAATTATCTCTTAATTACTGATCATATAGATTACAGTTTGGTCAGTGATATCAATATTTTTCAAGAAAAAATTTTAAGTTTTATAATAAACCCCTCAGGGAATAACAATGCTACCGTGTCCTTGAAATTAAGGTTGAAAAAAACAGAGGCTAACATGTGCTATATATGGTATGTCCCTCTTTCGATGTCACATATTTGCATATTTAGCTCATGTTTATTAATGATACAAGTGTGAAATAGAAATTTCCCTGTAAAATGGTCAATATTTGATGGATTTTAATGGAAACTTCGGCTATTTTCTGGATTTTTAATGCTTTTTACATCAAATATCCAGCTATGTTATTTTCATGTCACACAAACTTTAAATCATGAAAATCATAAATACAATGATTTGCATTAGTTTCTTCTGTGTTTCAGTTGATATAATGACAGTCCCTGGTCGATCTAAAAGATTTATTTCACAGCCCAAGTGATAGCTTCTCGGCCTTTAGACTAAGATCAGATGTAGAATCTGCTCTTTAAGCGAGTCTAAAACGGGACCAAGTATGAGAGACGGACGCATCATGTTAACTTGACTGAAGGCTGAGAGGTAGTTAACGTTAAGTTTGGTGCCCGTTGGGCTTAAAGAGGTATACTGTGTTTGTTGTAAAGAAAATTTCATATTTTTGAAACCAATAGTTACAGATACAAAATGATAGATAATTCAAAATAAGGCAGCAAGACACAAGACAACTATCTTATCAAGAAATAATAATCTCACGGAAAGAAATTCAGTTGTTTGTTGCTCGAGAATAATTTGTTGGCCTAAGCTATCTAAATTTTAAATGGTGCAACATCCGAAATTCTTGCAGTGCATAATGCTTTTAGGAGGTCAAAGTCTTGCTGGAGTTAAATAGCGAGATTGGGTTCTTTAATATTGACTATAGCTATTTTCTTCGTATGCCATCTTGGTGCATTTTAAACGCAGTATTTCCCTTCAAGAGGACATTACTCTTTTGAGTAGTACTCAGGGGCGTAGCTAGGATGAAATTTTTAGGGGGCCTAGGTATCAAGTGGGGGGTCACTGCACTGATCACCGTCCTTAATTCTTACACATTTTATTCGGACACACAATGTTTGGGAGGGCCTAGCAAACATCTGGGGGCCCCAGGCCCCCCGTAGCTATGCGCCTGGTAGTACTTCATAAAGAACATTTAGACGAGATTATCTTTAAGATATCTTTAAGATTATTTTTTATTTAGGCGAAGACCCAAAAAGTTTTGTGTGGAAAAATATAATATCTGATAATATTTCCAATAGCTTTCAATCTCTATAGAAACATTTGTAATGTTTGAACTACTGTCCCCTCAGGCCTTGTCATCTATGTTTAATTACAAACAAGTGGGCGTATGCAAAAGGGGGCAGAACGTCTGGTAAGGGGGATAACGAGATTCAACTGCTAAGGATAATACCGATTAAACAAGGTCTTTCAACTGGTTACAACAGTTTGCCTATATCAGAGTTTGGTCCTACCAGGGAAACGTCAGAGAAATGTTATCTGGTCTTACACAATTTCAGTTTCGGTTTAATATGTCATTTTTTTCTCTTAGAGGTTCTTGCCCAGGTCGTTGGCGTGTTTGTTATCATACATTTTTATCAATAATTCTAGAGTAATTATTTACCTATACGTCGATAAGATGTGTACTTGAATGGATCCAGTGATTGCCATCATTGGATTGAGTATATGGCCATTTAACAGATCATGATTTACCATTGACGTTACATTCATATACAAACACCGTAATTATAGTTATGTATTTCAATATAGGTCAATTGAGGTTAGTTAAAATGATCTGCACGACTGGGAAAGTCTTATTCAGTTTCAACTTGTTTTTCTTTAAACAGGAACACTACTGCATCAAGCTTTTAATAATGGAAACTTCTGTGCGTCAGAAAAAAATCATTTGCAAAAAATGGAAAATCTTGAACCCACTTTAAAAACTTTGTTGATTTAAAGTAGTGCATCACTAGTTCAAGAAGATTCCTCCCCTGAAAATGTCCCTAAAAATGTGAGGGCTGGGGCTGAGTGGATATATATATATATATATATATATATATATATATATATATATATATTCATATATATTTATATATATATATATATATATATATATATATTTATATATATATATTTATATATATATATATATATATATATATATATATATATATATATATATATATATATATATATATATATATATATATATATATATATATATATATATATATATATATTAACTCGTTTGGCAACTTTATGGAAATCGGTGTTTTGCTGTGAGACAATTTTCTCCTTTCGTCCACCTCTTCATTTACCGATGATCCTGAATTTGACATTATGCATGGCTACGTAGTGTAATGCGGCTAGTGCAAATGGTGCTTTTAACAAACCAAGAGACAAAAGAGAAACAAAAACAGAGGACAGCAAATCTAATAAAAAGTTGAAAATATGGGATATTTTCTTAGAGATAGTAATAAGACTTTTCGGTGACTTACGAATTCATGAACAGTACTAAAAGGTGAAATTAAGTTGTAAGTTGCTAATTGTGGACTCAAATTAAATTCTCTCAACTTCAATTTGTACTCAATGGGCATAGATAACGTTTTCAGCGAGGAACCCAAGCAACATCTGAGAGTGCAACAGAGGCGCCACCATTGGGCAAATGGAAAACGGTTACCTCAACCATTTTGTCATTCCAAACTTAATTCAATATGCGTACTTTGTTGCTATATCTCAGACTCATTCCAAGCGAAGAGTACCAACTTGGGACTGAGAGTCGTTTTGCCACCCACATTTAGTCTACATATTGATATCTCCTTTGGTTAACTGTTTAATTTGTCAATTATTCTGTGATTTTTCTACAAAAAGGTCTACGTTGTTAACTGTTTGAAGAGCGACCTTCAACTTCCATCAGATATATAGTTCGAAGACAATTTCCTGGTCATACTGGAAAAGACCCTGCAACTGATTAGGAATTGCGTTCATGTTTTAATATTCATAGCAATGCGAACTCTGCTGTTTCATAGTCGCTTTAATCAAAAATATGCATTAGGCTACTTTTGAATGAACTTACCCAATTGATCCCTAAGATCCGGGACACTTGGCACAAACGTTGGAATTAGGTGCTTCTCCCACCACACATTAGACATTAAACTCATGAAGTGGTGAAACTCTGTGTAGTGGTCGTAGGCCACACCTGAGGAGAGACACAAACACCGTGTAATGAAATTTCCAGATATGTTACGAACCCATAAAAATCGATATCCGGATAGCATAAAACAACGCCATGACCCAGTGCTTGATGGACGAGCGAAAGGTGAAGACTAAACTGTTGTAACTAACAAGCTTTCATTGTGGGATTCAGATACTAAAATTAGAACCTCCTAGAGGTATGCAGATTTCGTTTCACCATACGGGCATTATATTTGTATACCAACTTATTCCAATCATATATTGTCCAGACTGGAGGAAAGTGATGTGTACGCGCCATAAACCTATCAACTGACCATACCAATTTGTCAGTAAGTTCAAAATCAAGTAAAACTTAACTATTTCCCACCAAGGGTTGTTACAAGGTCGCATTAGTGACAGAATATTGGATGAAAACAAGATTAAGGCAACTTAAGAATGGATGTAGGCCCTACATTCATTAAATTCACTGTAGTATAACTAGTAGGTGGTGGGTAGGTCGGTCCGACCGGAGAGCACCTATACGAGACACGTTTTGCCAACTCCAATGAAAAAACAAAGCTAATTTGGTGAAATAATTTTATTCACGTGATTTTTTGCTATTTTTGTACCCGGGAGCGACAGACTCAGGATTTGCACAGGAGGTACCGTTCTCCAGCTATGTCACGGGTTAAAAACCAGAACACTAACAAACTGTTTTCCTCAGTAAGTATCTGTAATGATGTATCGTGACTCAAACACTCCATACCATAGGTAAACAATGAGTTATCTTGTAAGAATTAACCAACTTCCTCGCAAAAAAAGCATGTGATTAAGAATTCCACCCCAGTGACGTAACCATAGGCTTACAAGCGCATGTAAATTTCAAGTGGGGTGATTGCTTGAACATGACTGGATGTTTTAACATGGATGTTTTAACTTTCGTAGAAAAATACAGTAGGAGCCTACATACATCCGATAAGTGTGTTGATAGATTGCAGCTGATCAAACTTGAGATATTTACCAATACATTGATACCAAGTACCATGTAATGTATTGATGTAGTGTGTCGACGAGGAAACAAAAAGATGATAGTTGGACAAGCCCATTCGTTAATGTAACGAACGACTCAAAATACTGAACAAGATATACGATACAGGCAAATTCGATATGGTGTTTATTAGAGCAGTCAGCGATTCTCGCAACTGCAAAGTAAGTTTCATCAGATGAATATAACGGCGTCTTTAAATTTGGTGGGACACATTAAGGAACCCAATTACCCAATACGTAAAAAAGCAAGCCGCCGAATGTGGGTTACTATCGCCCCTCGCTACATACATTTTACATGATTATTGCCAAGAAGATAAGAATACATTTCATTTCTTCGGTGTCAATGATGAGAGCTAAGGTTAGTTTTATTGCTTTATGCACCCTTGAGACTCAAAAGTAACGCGCCACCAGAAAACCAGATTGATTGATGAGATGGGGATAGTCTGCGAAACAACACTTTGCATTCATGTCTGTCTCCATGCATAAAAACTGAGAAACCGAACATGCACTGTTTTCATTTTTAACCTAGTAACTTCATTGTCATTCGATCTCATTGACAGAAAAATCAGAGGGCCTGGCAGTTTTACGTCGGTTTACGGTTACACCTCCAATCGTACATAAATACAAGTTTGAATGGGGAGACTTAGCTTTTCAAAATAGGTCAAGTTGAAAGGGCCTCTGTTAGAATTCTTTGGATATGGGTACAGTTATTAAAGATCCCTATCACGCAGACTGCTTGTAAAGAGGGGCGGGCTTCGTCTAACTAGAAGCACCTCTATATCTTAAAAATGAGATCATGTAGTTATCATGATGTGAGAAGGATTCCCAGGTTTTCTGTCTCATGTGAGAGAAACTTTCTGCATTAATATAAACAGGTCTAGGGGCCGGTGTATGGTTTTTGACGAACAGGTTACAGAAGTAGAGTTGTTGGTAAGTAAAACTAGGTTGTCGGTTGAAATTTGTACTGGACGCAACCAAATTTTATTGGTCTACTGTTTAACTCGGTCTCTCTCGTATTTAAAGTAAAGTTGGCAAGAGTAACGTTACATGTGCCATCAGTCAAGTGAAATGGATCGCCATGGTACTCACTGAAATACTGAAATAATAAATAACTAGTGTCCTTGTGGTAAGTATTTGTTTACGAAGACGAATGTGTAGATCAAAACTTATATGCAACAGATATGTGACGGGGACTATTTCATAGCGTGTATCTCTTGGCAGAACAATTCGAAAAGTAGGCTATATCCAGCTTGATTGCTATAGAAATAACCTACAAAGGAGGTAACCACGAGGGATGGCGGAGTATTGGGGACACCATATTAAACTGGTTGTCGGGGTACAGAATGCACAGTTTGGCATCCCAATTTTTAGGTAACGAACATAACATTTAACCTATATTTTCTTGAATCTAAGAAAGTATCTTTACCCGATTTATTCCATTTAATAGAGTAAATTTATTTCCACCGTACGCCATTTCACACTTAATTGGATATGAGCACACATTGTCTGATTTAAAGGTTTTAAATCAGACAATGGTATGTGGTATGTCCCAATGACGCAATTTTATGTGCGCGTTAGATTTTTACTCTCCCATAACATGGGAGCAACTTGAGCGTGCGTTTTCTGAGCAGTGCGCTCCCAGTATCCCTCGTGGAGTCTGTCGGTCTTCCGGGTCATTCCGTGCCCTTGCAACGATGTAGTAAAACAAGAACTGACTGTATTCCCGAAAAAGGTCACTTTATCAAGCATGGAAACCCATGCGCGCAATGCAACTGGGATACAAACGATCACTGCATGGACTGCACTATAAGTGCGTAATACACGCCATATTTTTTCACCCCTTATTTACTGTTGTCTTGGAGGAAGTGAAGTTTCACCACCGTAAGACTGGATATAACACCCTTTTTCAAATAGAGGATTATGGGATAGTGTTTTGGGTGTGCTATTTTGAAAGGCTCTATTTTTCAACATTGCATCGTCGGGAACCCACAAGATGGCGCAAACTGCTCCTAAACAAATCATCTCACAACCGTAATGGTTAACAGTGCGGGATGTGAAAATATTGGGAATAGTCCGTTAACTGCAGGACAAAACTAAAGGTAGTATTGTGATAAACTTTTTTATTAATTGTTATTTTCGGTTTATCCATACCTCGGCTGTCTTATATGTAAAGTGATGTAAACGAATCGAAACGAACTGAATCAAGTTGAAGATGTATATGATGTATCTCGGATTTCCAGCACCCTACACAGGTGAACGATGCATAATTCGTGAAAGTCATGCCATATGTATTGAGAACTTGATACTAACGGACCCAGGAGGCTGAGGCCTAAACTGAGCCCTTGTTTTCAAAAATATGGTAGGGCCATGTATGTTTTATTTACCAGCCAATGATCGACGTTATCACCGGTTGGCAAAAGAAGGTGCAACCTGACTCAAAATAATCAGATATGACACACTTTACTGTCGTAACAACAGGCCCGTAGCCAGACAAGGTGCTGAAGGGGGGGCGAAAAATTTTCCAGAGGGGGCGAAACATACTAAAATGCATTACAGCAATAGTAATTTTTGATTTTCTAGGGGGGCGAAAAAATTTTCAGGGGGCTTCGCCCCCCTGGCCCCCTCCCCTTTGACTACGGGCCTGCGTAACAGTGTGCAACTACATCCTTATACGTTTATTTCCTGCGTACATCGGCACCATCGTTAAACACGAGCCGCATACTTTACAGGCACACTTACTTCTCATGGCATAGGTTTTGTCAACCGTGACGTCATCATGCATTGCCAGGTTAGGCTTCATCTTTTTTAAATGAAATATTTTTTCAAAACTCAAATCGCTCAAGATTATGCCATGTGGCGCCTAACGATAACTTTGTGTTGACGGTTGGTGCAGTTGTAGGTTGCATATACTGACGTTTTGTAGAAATTATATAAAAATGTCGCTCTCATAGAGTCTCTCCATGAGCTTGTACATGGCTAAGCGTTTCAGGTTCTCATTTTAGACGCACTTACTATATCCAGTCATACATATAGGTCAGTGAGTTTCACTGACAGACTCCATAAATACACCGGAAAATGCCCGTATACCATGAACATGCAAACTTAGCTTTCTTACAGTGGCATTTAGGCCTACTGTATGAAGGCTAATGTGTGCATGTCTTTTTTCTTTTCCTTCCTTGGTTTTTATGCTGATCGTCTAATAGTTCCTTCCACCCCGATATTTGGGTATTCATGAAAAATCCCTTTCTTTAGTGCCGTAACATGTGGGTATGCAAGTTTCGGATCTACGCCTGGCTTAGTTATCATATCTTTGCATGATATGGGACGACTTTTCCATTACTTGATGATGATCACAAATACTCACTGAAGGATACCTGTGTGCCTGTGTGTGCCTATATCCATGTACGTAAACGTATGCGTATGTATGCGTAAACGCAGGAGTATACACGCGACAATTTTACGACTTTGTGGGCTACTCGTTATTAGAGGCCTTTCAATTTCAGTATGCAGAGCCACAGGGCGGAGAGCTAACCGAACGCAACACACTGAGCTTCCCGTCGGATGGCCCTTTCGTAACAAAAATTGCTACCTTTGGTTCTCAGTAGGGCCTTTACCCAGGCGTTGACTGTGTACAAACTAAAAATTAGACTGCCCGTTGTTTCCTTTACACGTCAAAGACACGGAGACCGTTGCCCCTTTTTGTTGGAATATTATCACATAATTAATTAGGCTAAATAATGAACATTTTATCTTTGAATAGGTCAAAAGGTTAAATTGTTTAGTCGGAAACCTTTCCGATGTTTGATTAGACTATCTACTGGACTGCATAAAATATTTCATCTAAGATTTTTTCAGCGGATCTTATATTTTAACTAACATCGTTTAGCCATTGAACTCTAGACATGATCTTTGTACCAGTACTTAGAAATTTATACAAACACTTCACAAATCTCACAGATTGTAATATCTATCAAAACTTATGATACTGTGATAAAGTCAAGTAGGTGTTTTTTTCAACAGCACAGTTTATACAATTGTACACTGTTGGTTTCTCATATTAACATTAAAGGGATCAGTTTTGCCAATAACAAAGGCTTCATAAGTAAAGACAGCTATAGAGCCCTGAACTGGTGGCTTTCACAGTATACAATAAAGAGACTGTGCGTGCAGTATTTCCCTGAGTGACGGTCTCATACCTTGCTACCTCTCAAAGACTGCACTGACGATTAATCTCCCCAACTATGTTTAGCTCATATTCTAGTCTCACTCAATCTTGCACAGATTCTTGGAAAATTTTGTCGACCACAAGGAAGAAACATTATATATAATGGTCCTGTGTATAGCTAAAGATTATAAAGGATTAGTTTGATCTCCTGAGGCCCTAACGGAAACGAAAATCGAGATTTAAGCCCTGGGCATGCTACGTAAAACATAGGTTATAATGAAGACGAAGAAAAGGACTGATCCAATACTCCCTCCATCTTCTGAAACGACGTTAGAAACCATGCCTATGGGTATGTATACATCCTAAAGTTGCATCGCCAGTAAATGGGTGTGAGGGAAGAGCACAGAAGCGCATCCTCTAGTTGTTGGCATATAGCAGTATGCAATCACAAAGACTGTCTCGCTTATACGACTACACGAGTACACAGTTTTCCGGCATTATACATAGTCGCACCAAAATCTGTCTTCTAGCACCCTGCACGAGTAACATGTCTGTGCTTACGAGTCAACAGGTAACACAAAAAACTAAGGCTGAAGCTCAGGAGGTTTGTTCTGAACACGTCATGTTTGCATCAGTCGATCTGTAGATAATTCATCTTATTAACCTAAATTTGATATTTCTTTTTTACGCGGTTTTGTGTTTTATATCAGCCAAACATTCTGTCTCAACTGAAATATATTTCCCCCAACTCCACTACAACCCCGAGTTCTTTAAAATTTCGAACTCCTAAAATTAAGCCACCACTCTTATTCGCTTCCACGTTCTGAGGTATCCTTTCCTTCCTTCTCAAAGGACAACCACACGTGTATATTGAAAAATGCGATGTATTGAGCTATCTCACAACTTTATCATTGGCTTGTTTTATTATATAAAAGTTGACATTTATATATTATATTCGAAAAATGTAATCTCAAAATAGTCTGTGACTTGTGACGACATGGAGACCCGCTTACACAATTTCTTTTCTTTTTTTTTTTTGTCGAAGATGAAATGTCTTCAAAAGTACACAATCCTTTCAAAACTTGTGGTAAAATGACAACAAAATCCAATCATTACGTCACAATGAAACACTGACCGTTTCTGTAAACAAGTTACAATTATTTCAAAAATCAATAAATAGCCTCAAAGACATTAAGATGTTGTTGGGCATTCATAATATGCAGGCTTTTTCATTTCTGCTATCAAAGTAATTGAATGTTATCTTTTGTGACTAAAACATAACAAATATGTGAAGATGTGATTTGCACCAGTGACTTTCAATTTGTATTTTATGAATTTCAGATACATACTCTGAGTGGGCCTTACCCCCAAGACTCAAAAAGTAACACTCACCCCAGTGCTTTTCAAAATGTGAGCATAGGGGTTAGTGTTACTTTTTCTTTGTTGTTTTTCTCTTCCTTTTGCATGAAACAATCTTTTTCCAATTATCCTCATTATTTTTTCATTCTTCAGAGGTCATATGAAGACCTATTTCCACTTTTGTACCTAAAATAACATATCGGCCAAAGTAAATAAGGATGAAGTGCAGTAACTTACCATTAGGACCATCCTTCTCGAAGCAATCCATCACATTGTTAAACACTTTGCTTTGCATCGGAAGAGCAGAAGCTAGAATAAGTAGTTCAGATCCAAAACCATTTTCTCCAAGGAAAGCTGCTCTGTGTGGCGGTAAAACAAATTTGTCATCTTCGTCTTGTTCGACTATGTCACCCGTAACCATGGCACCCAGCCACTCTCGGACGTACCTGACGTAAGAAAATATGATATTACCGTAAGAGTTTTAAAACTTTTTATTTTTGTTATTTGTTTGAAGAATGTTATACAGTAGCATTCACTTTAACCAAGTAATGGGGTGCTTCTTCCTCACTGTGGAGAATTACTGTACACACTGTTTCACGTATTTTGGGTTACTGTTTTTTAACATGGAGCTACTGGCTTCATTTTAAATGCAGTGTCTATCTTGTAACTACAGGCAGCACACCACCGCTAGCGTAATGTTCGTCTGCACAAAAGTATACCTCGTCAATTACAGCGCCTTAAAAGTGTTTTGGGTGACTA
Organism: Holothuria leucospilota; assembly: GCA_029531755.1. Lineage (NCBI taxonomy): Eukaryota > Metazoa > Echinodermata > Holothuroidea > Aspidochirotida > Holothuriidae > Holothuria > Holothuria leucospilota. The sequence goes on along the minus strand of CM055963.1, from coordinate 50,318,368 downwards.
CAGGGTACCATTCCATAATTAATGGGTGTCCATGTTAGGTGGATATGAAAAAAGAATAAATTAAAGTAGATATTAAGAAATTTGTGATATCTGATCAGTTTTCATGGGTGTAGGCTAGTAAGAACCTTCTTAAAATTTGCCTTTTCTAGCTCAAAATGTAAACTGTCATGCTAGTGTAATTTGTTAGTACCATGAAAGACCAACTCGTTAGCTTGTATTTGGTCTGTAGCATGTCATGACCGTGAAATTCTACAAGACCCTGGTGACCGGGGGACTACGATGCAAATTCAGGTTGGAGGTCAATGTAAGAATAAATTGTGGTGTACTACCCCCAGGACACCCCGTGGTTGATGAAAGGGTTCACAATGCATGTAAAAGCACGTGATGACTTTGCTGTGACTTTCATTACGTCAAGAGTGGGTCATGCTGATTGTCCACCCTCCCCTCCCCCTCCACACACACGAAAACACACACACGTGCCCACATGTATTTCAGTCATCTCGTATGTACGCTTTACTCCTTTAGTTACTTGCAGAATTACTTTACATGCAGTTGGCCAGACTACCAATACCTTTGTCATGCAACAGTCGCGATTTGTTGCTGTGGTATTTCGACATCTCCACCCTCAAAATTGCACGTTTCCTTATAAAACAAACAAACATTCCATAGACAAACTGTTAATTTTCTTTTGAAAGAAGTATCCCGCCAGGAGAGTAAACACATCTTCTATTTTACCAACTTTTATCATTTCAGTCGACTTACAGATAACCCGCCTATTGGCTCACAATAGAAATACTTTTTTATCTGTATCGATTGCGAAATCTTTAGTTGTACAAAAATCTGAAAAGGCGGTGTAGTTTATAAGACCAACCCATAGTAACACGATTTATATCCCACCAACAAAACCTAAATCTGTCTAGATTATAAATTTTGAAATTGCATTTCACGCCTTTTCCGGTAGAGGCAATGACATCGATCAGGTTTCTTCTTGAGCAGTGACTCTTACAAATATTGTATGACACCTGCACGACACTATTCCGTTTGAACGGCCTACAAAGAACATATAGAAAAAATAACTGTAAGCGGCTTTGAAGACCTGTTTCGTTACTTTGTAAGCCACAAACAAGGGCTGATGCCTCTTTACAGAACCAGCAGGGGCAGCCACGCGTGAAGCCAAGTGGCACAGCGTATTGTCCAGTCATTGTTAGTATTAATCTGCGAGTTCAAACGAACCAAAAAGGAGAAAATAGATCCATTTGTATGAGAAAAATAGCAATCTGCAAGCAAAAATATAAAAACCCAAATGCCCCAAACTTTTCAGCGGCGCATCGAGCTATTCTTCTATTGAACAAAATTGCCTTTTAAAGGGAGGACAATTGTGTTATAATGATTAGACGGATTTCAAAATAATAATTTTACGCTTGTTTGGCTTTACTTACTGCTTTGTAGTTACGTGTTTGCTTGAAAAATATTCAAACTCTTAATCACGAAGGGTTACTTCAGGTTGATGCTGTCATTAAAGGGACGACACTGATAACGGGCTTAGCGCATTTCGGTCTTGATTAGTGCATATATAAAGGTCTTTCTTAAAAGGTTGTGATTACTAAAATAATTTTATGAAAGAACTCAAAAGCGTGAAAAAAATTACTTCTTAGATGAACAAAAGCTAATGTTAAACATCAATGACGAAATAATTTTGAACATGTTTTTCCCTTACAGTTGACTAATTGATAAATCATAACAAGGGCCTAACTCATATAACCTCACCCCATATGACGACTAAAAAAATGTATATCCTTCCGATGTTATGGCTTATTCCAAAGGCAGTAACGACTAGACTAGCAGGCTACCTCATGCAGATATAATTTTACTTCATCCATCTTTCTCCATACTAATCCTGGAGTGCTTCTTTCGAGTAAACTAACTGTGAATCAGTTTAGTCAGCGGAAGATGAGCAAACATCTTAGAGATAACATTACCATCTATCAGTACTTAACACGTATTGAGTTTTCTATATATAATGAAGGAACGAAATGGAAAATCCCTCCCTCGCTACATGCAAGATAAATATGTAGACGCTTATGTTGAGGATTTAGCAGAAAACATTGTCATACTTCTTAACCGCCTTAATAGGTAATATGGAGCCATCTGAAGCAGGCAACCTGTAACACATGTTTCTTGCAGGGTAATAAAACCTGGTATTACAAGTATTGCAGGTACATGAAACGTGTGAAATGTACCCATGAACTCGTGTCAGTGTGCACCAATCAAAAAATTTATACGTACAAATTAGGGAAAATGCTTCCTTACTAATAAAAACACTAATAAGGTTTTGTCTTCTATAAATTAGGGGAAATGACCAGGCTCTTTCTATGGAACTAATTAGAAGTCGTCTGGTCATACGTCTTTAATGCAAACTAGGCCCTCTGTCTAGGGGACCACAGGAAAAATTCTCCTGATGCGACTTAATGTAAGGCTTGCTCGTTTTCCATTTATAAAGTTCCACTGTAATGAAATGATACATTTTCAATGGCTTGAAATTGTTGGGATACCTATTTTATGGAGTTATTTTCTGGAAAGTTTTGCAGACTTCAAGTTCGTCACCTTTCCAGTTACTCAAACCTTTCAAATAAATTGATTGTGTCATTCGCCAATGGCCAAACATGGATGTGTAACTCCAGTTTCTGCCATTGGGCCCATTAAGATTTCCTAACATAACAAACATACATCAGTTCATATGATCTGTGAAACTTCGATCTTTTCAACTTGGAGATTTCTGTTACATTACGATCACTCAGCCAGACACATGTTAATCTCACAGCAAAAGATTGACTGGCGAGAGGTTATTCATGACTTACTGACAAATACTGTTACAATAACTTATCTCCAATGAATTACCAGTTAGCCTCTGGCTCTTGTACCTTCCAAAGAAAGGGAAGTTAGAAATAACGCTGTTGGGATTTCGCTCAGTCCAACTGGTTGTTTTGTTTTCATAAATAATTTTTTGAATAGACATTGGTTGCCTACAACCCTCAGCAAAATTTTTTATGACAATTACGGCGGCAAAATTTCGTTTGAAATGGTACTTTACGACCGTCTGCTCCGGGTCTCTTTCATGTGGTTTGAATTTAAGCCTTTCCGCTCTAAACTAACATCAATTGTTTAATGCAAGAGGCTCAAAAGAAACCTTCACGACCCTGACGACGAATGCATTCAAACGTAATCTCCGTTTGTCTTCTTCCCTATTAAGCTGTTTTTGTCGGATCCTTTTTATCTATTATTCTTTCTTTAAAATCCCAAAAACTGAATGATCTTCACAGTTTCGGTTGAAATTAAACCAAAACTTGAAAATAAGGTGGGAAAGATGACTGAAACGGAAAGACTAAATGTAAAACATCGTTTGTGCCGCCATTTTCACTTTGAGCATGCCCAAGGGACTTCTTTAGATCCAGGTGTGTTATGCATACAAAAGATAGAGTGTCAATGATGTACAAATGCAGAATACCGAGTTGGAGAGATAGCTGCACATTAATACTCGTTTTCTGTTAAAGAAATCATTCAGTGAGTGATTTAGCAGAAGGATCTAGCTTTGGACAGTCAAGTGACCTTCTTTCTCTCTGATAGTATGCACCAAATAGTTACTTGAAATGATGATGCATCACACAGGTGTACGTTGTTCCAATTCGTAGAAAGTTTTATAGAGTTCATCATTAAAATGTATAGGACGACTAAATACACACCAAACTCAGACGTGGTCTGTTATTATTTTCAAAAATGTCACGAAACCTATTTATGAAGGTGAAATGTAAACAGGTAAACGTATTGAATGTTGCCAAACAGTTCCGTCATAAGCTAAGGATCTAGGCCTGTAGACTGGAAAGTTTCTTTCATAATTAGTCCAAGGGCCTTGTGAAGAGAACTTTATCACTAAATCATAAGAGTGGTAAGAGTTATAATAATTCGGCTGTGCGAAGCTTCTTTATTTTCAAAAGTCAATTACAATAAACTTAACATTAAATTAGTAGCTATGAAGATTCTTGACCATGTATGAGTGAAGAGGGAGCACATTTCGTACTTCAGGTGCACCGTCCAACAGGGCTTGATTAGGTAAATCCTAGGTCTTCACCTTTTCGGTGTTTCTTTCTGTACTAGATAACAAGCCAAATATAATGAAACTTCGCATACATTGATCAGTCGAGGCATAGGATAATTATCACCATGTTGTTTCCAATACCGGTTATGACTTCATGGCCTTAAGCTCATCTACATCAAGGCCAGCAACAGCTTATAGGTTACGTACGTATGTCTGGTCGGACTACCGATCAACAGTCCTCATATAGAGGTTTTTCACCTACGTCACTGCTTTTACCCGTCTCTGTTCGTTGACCATTTTGACGGCCAGATTCTCATGTATCACAATTGTTTCTAGAGTACTGTTTTGCGCACGCATTGATAACAAACCTTCAGCGCATGCCAAATTGAAACGCGCTGACGTCACGTGGAAATTAAACCGCTAGTGGCGTGGCAGGGCGTTTGATTTGATTTAGTTGGTCAGATAGAGGTCGTTATTATCTGGAGTTCGCTACAAGTTCGGACTAATGTCTCCACCATCTTCTGACTGATATACGAAGTTACATGGGCGTCTGAAATGGTCTGGTCCTTTTTCTGTAGTCGATATGATATCGGATGGACACTGAACAGTCAGATTTAAGTTCGAACAACATCTGATGGACTTCCTTGCCACGTCGAATCTACGTCAAACCGATTTGCAAACGGAAATGTAGCCCATCCAAAGTAGACGTTGAACCCAAATATACGGGTCGCTGCGACGGCAACATGTTTACCGGGAAACACTCGTAACAAAAAGTATTGGTCTTGCAACATTGCCGACTGCAGTGGCCAAGTGGTTAGAGCACCCGACTTGCAGCCGGAAGGTCTAGGGTTCAAATCCTGGCCGGGTCATACCAAAGACTTTAAAAATGGAACCTACTGCCTTTGTGCTTGTTGCTCAGCATAAGCAATGGAGTAGGGCAAACAAACCAGTGAGCCACAACTGGAACAAAGGCTGTGGTCGTCTCGACTTGAACCAATTGGTTGGAAACTGGGACGTTAAACCTCATCTAACTAACTACAACATTGCAAGACACATTAGAGGTGGATTTCTTTTCCTTTTCCCTATTCCCTCTTTTTGGCTAGGCAAATTTCCGCATAATTGGATAGATCAAACATGCATATGTTGCGTAGTTTCTTTACTTGACCTTTTGAACTCTGGATGATCAAGCATGCAATGTTGTTAAAAGATTCTTGTGTGTATCAAGTGGACGTAAAATTTCATTGATCTTTACATTTTAATAACCTCATAACTAAAACGTATAGATAAACTGGATTTGTGTGTAATGCGCTTGAAGGAGGGAACGCAATTTCGTTTCATATAAGTCCGTCAAATATATAATCCCAAGTATCTTTGTAGAGGGTCGCTAAGGCGTGCTGATTTTTGTATGGCTGGCATTCTGGAAGTACAAACAGGACCATATCAAAGTGTTTTAGACACCTGCTTTGACGTTGATGAGGGTAAGTCTTTGAAATAAAGCCCCAGGCAACCGGTGCTTTAAGGCCAAGGAAAATTTGAACACAGGACCTTTGAACGGTATAATGTATGGGACTTGAAAGGAGTATAATAGGATTACAATAGGCGGTTAGATTGAAAGGGGTACCCCACAGGCACGGTACTGTGTTCACATTTGTTCCCATAACCAAACCTAACCTTGAATCACTGTTGTCTTACATGCCAACCAATTCATGTCCCCTCAGGCAAATCACTTTGCGGATGAATATAGCCTATTGTTCCCATTGTTCTTGCGAACAAAGTTGAAAATATCACCTATTATTTGACACAAAATGACCGACTTTTCAACACAAAAAGGCAAATTCTTTACTCTGAAAGAGTCAACTTGGAAGTATTTGTTGACAATACCAAATTATTCGAAAAGGTGACGATATTTTGATGTATTCTCATTTTATGTACAAAGGATCATGCCATTGTGGCGGGAATTATAAAGAACATTTTTTGAAAGGTAATAGTTTTGAAACTATTAAAACAGCTATTTCAAGAAAGAAAAGTTAAATGCAACTGGGTTTTCGGAGTAAGGGATCTTATTCTGGACTAAAGCTGTTGAACCAATCCATGCGTCCCTACGGTTGACTTCACTAGCCCTAAAACTTTCTTGCAGCCTTTGAATTTGACACAACTGCAAGAACCTGCGACCACCTTTTTTAATAGGGTCCCTCTCCCTTACGTACGCCAATGCATTGTTGAAATAGGCTTTATTCTTACATATCGTACCATATGCAAAATCTTCGTTAAAGTGTTATTGACTTACAGGCGACATAGCATTACAAGTGTGCGTATTGACGTGTTGTCAAATTGTGGTTAGATAAATTCTAACAGGCCAAACAATATTGTCTAAATAATTAAAGGCATGTAGTGATAATACTTATAAAATAAAAGATTACAATAATATGGACTTTGTCACACCTTTAACTACACTATCTCGGTAAGTTATCTGTGTATAGAAACGTATCGTCTGAAAAAGTTCAGCTAGTGTTAAAGCAAGGAGATCTGTATGGTCCCGTTACAGTGTGTTTAAGATAAATGTGTTTATGACGAGGTATAGGCAGTTTGAGCAGACGATCTCGCGCAGTAGAAGACCTGACGATTTCTCTGTTTAGTGTGCTGTATTCCCACTTCGTCATCATTACATTAGAGGCTACATCTATCTAAACACCTGTGTAGGTGAATAACGACTAGTTGATGTTATAGGCAGTTGACTTCATCAAATCCTTTAATTAAAATGAGACAGTTTCATGAAAGCTAGATAACACTTAAAGATTGCCATAACCAACTATGCAAAATAAAATGAAAGATTATATTACAAGTTAATGGCTATGTTGAGCAGCATAATATCACTCCGCGTCTTTGTAGCCGACATAAACAATTTCAGCAAGATGGAAGGACCAGTGGGGAAGTTGTTCCGTTTACATGTGCAATCACATCACAGACTTCCATTGGTTAAAACAAAGAATGTTTGGCTACATACGTTTTTCAAATCAGAATTAAAAGATTGGTGTTATTTTATGAATAACTGTTGGCACGAATTTGACCAAAATATATTGAAACACGTGAGTAACAGCAGAAAAGCAGGGTCCTCTCTGCGTTTAATTCCCCTGTCGCATGAAAAAGGGAATATATTGCTACAATTGAGCGATTCTTTGATGTTCCCTGCAGGAAGCTGATGGGAAGAGGAATGAATGGTGTGATAAAATCCAACCACGATTAGATTTTATTTTATTTTATTTTTTTTTAAATACAAACATCAGAATAAAATGTTCAAGGAACAGAGAGTCATTGACTATTTGAACATCACCTACTGTGTGACTGTGACTATCTCAAACAATTTGCATTATTTTATAACGTGTTTATATAATGCTCTAAAACTTTTGGTATTTTTTTTTACTTTCATTTTTAACTTGGAAGAAGCTGGACCTGTTTAACCTGCCACAAGTAAATGGTAAATAGCGCACGCCGACATCAAATTTTGGTCTTTAAGATTTGCTTTGCTGTCTCGTTCCCTATTGTGTATATAGACTCGGACTGGTACTTAGTTTAGTACCACTCAATAGAAAGGAGCCCAGCAAGAGTAGTAATAAGCATTGTTTGATGATGTTATTACAGTATCGCTCTTATTATGCTTTTTGTTGGAATTGATTCTAAAACAGTTAAGACGGCGACACGAGTCATAAAATTCTATCTGGGTCCAACTAATTACTGTATTGCATCCACCAAGTATGGTTGTTTAGTTGGGTAGACGGAGACTGAAAAATAAATGTTGGTAAAATAAAGAAAGACACTTACCCAGACTCACTTAAATAAATGTTAACAGTTGATTTAATTCACCCGTGAATCAACTTCTGGGGTAAGATATATGTCAAGTGGGCTTTCTTGTGCAAACAAACTTATTACTTCCACGCATACAATACTGTCAGCATTTTCGCTTAATTTGATTTAATTGCATTCTAAACCAATCAACGTTTTGAAACCCTTATTAAGTTGTCTACTTCACTGACCATTGTTCCAAGATTATTTAAATGAATAGGTTCAAAATCGTTTACATTCTTGATACTTTTTACAACACCTTAGTGTGGTGGTTCCGCCACTACAAAGCACAGGCAGTCTACCTTGGACAGTATTGGTAAGAATTCCCGGCACATTGTAGACTATTCGATAAATTTGTTTGAGGTTACCCAGGTGAAAAAAGTTTAGTCAACTAAAACCTACACTTTGTATTTGATAGAGTCAATGGCAACACATTGTCCTCGAGGCCTCGTAGGTATAATGCGTATTGCAACTTGGTAATAAGGTTGAATCACGGAGGAGCTTCAATACCTATAGACATAGGCATTTTCAATAGTGCTTTTCAGATTGTATGGATGTTAAATACAATTATTATAAAGGCCTACCGTATATCTATTGTCGATTTGAAAAAGGCCTTGTTGTCGTCTCTATTAAGAAAAGGAAATGTTCGGGGAACAACTTGTCTAGCTATTCTTAATACAGGTTTTGTCATGTGTTCCTTTGTATAGAAGAGGGCCTGAAGTTACACGAAACGGTAATCTGGTAATAGGATACTTGTACACTGCTTTCATACAAATTTATACAGGACAAAAACAGTCACTCCAATTTGAAAAGTAAGGGAAAATGACCTGGTATTCTTATTCGTGAATAATTCTGTTTAACATTATAGCAGTACCTTGCTGTGTACGCCATGGGGAATAACGCATTGGTTTAAGCCTCGTCGTACAGTAATTTCACATGCAGTTTATGTTTTCAAACATAGGCTTACGAGGTATTCTTTCTCTAAATTTACTCTTAACCCTCTTAACCCACCGCCCCCCCCGCCCACTTCATGGTTCTGATTGGAAAGGAAATTAACTTCGACGAGAGGGGTGACAATACCCCGCCCTGTGTCGTGCACACATTCATGTGATTACTTGGAATCTTTGATTTTCGGAAGCTCTTTCTCAAGTTGCCGTCAGGCACTATTCTTGGGGATTTCAGGGTGCCCATCGCAGATCAGGGGTTCAAGATATATACATTAGGGCTCTTCCTCGATTATACTGTCCTTGGCGAGGTTTAGTTTGCATTATCTTCGTGTTACGCAATCAATTGCGTAAGTTTATTCACTACTTTGCTTGTAAAAGCTTGAGCAACCCTTATTGACAGGCCCGGATGCAGCTTACCTTCTACAAAGGGATCAGAATGCATGGCATGACTTTTCACCCATTGCGTCCATTTACAGATTTATCAGTAGTCTGGCTACAAGACCATGAGGGGATTTGTTCAATAAGACACCCTGGAGCGTAAAATTTGATTCTCTTTTCCCCCCTTATACTTCCGATTTCGTTCTTCTGACACTCCAAATTCTTTACTTCATTGAAACGAAGGGGATAACAGTAGCTTGTAAATAGGTAAAGCCTGTTATGGTGCCTCGGGAAGGATTGGGTTCTAACTTAGACGAAGATTTTTAAAGCAACAACTATGGCACGCGCTGCAATCCTTTCCTTATCTCTTTCAGTCCAACTTCTCACCCTCCCGAAAAAATAAAAAATCGTCATGTTGTTTAAATTTATGCTTAGACGTACGGGACTACTTCCGATGGGGGGGGGATGCAGCATTTATGTTCGAAAGTTTGTTGCATGTTTGTCCGAAAGAAGCATACATTTTGCCAAGAAAAGACACATTTTTGCCCGAAACTAGCAAATTTTCTTCCCGAATGTTGGGGGGTTGCAGCCTCCCCCCCCCTTCACACTCATATGAATTTAAGGAAGTAGTTCGGATAAATTGAGGGACAAAATAGCAAGTTAGAATTGGTAATGATCTCAGAGACATTTAGAAAAGATCTTATCATGACTGTTATATTTACATACCAAGCTTTTAATAATTGACAGCTCTAAGATGACGGAAATATAAACAACCACAAAAATGTTAATAAAAAAATGATATTACCGTTATAGCCTACGATTTAATGGCCAAATATTAGACCATTGAACATTGAGAATGTCTTTCATTAAATGAATTACTTCTTTTAGACTGGACTTGTTACTTTGAGGGAACTTTACGAAATCGTTGATAAAGGAAGTTGAAAACTGTATTTTTTCAATTGTAATACTAAATGGATTAAGCCTGTCCGCGAGCTTGTTATTGTGGAACAAAAGTATTAAAGGATATTCGTCTTCAATAAGAATTTTAGCCAAGTGAGTACAATCTCTTTCATGACAATGTTTCCATCCGTTACGTTTTATCTCTGAAACCCAAACAAAATCAACAGTACCTTTTGTTAATTATGGACGTTAATTATTAGTACATGTACCAAAGTAAACCTTTCATAGACGGAGAAGGCCAGAAGCGAGAGACTAAAACGCGAAATCAGTTTTTTTTTTAAATAACAGTTTCATTCGCATGTTTGTCTTCGTGTTTGGTTATTACAAAACAGCTGTTTGGTGAAGATGTGTTGATGCTGTCCTCTGAAATAACAAAAATCCTGGATTGATAGAAACAGTTGCATCATGAAAACTTTCACATCACAACTGATGAGTGTTTCCTTAGTGAGATTTTTACAAATCAAGTTTTACCACGTGTCAAGTTTTACCATGTGTTATATAGTTATTGGTTTACTAACCTTGTATGTGTATGATTTCAGTTGAGTATATTTGGCGTCTGCTGCAATCATCTCTGATTTTTTGTTACATGTCCCATCCGTATTATCTATCTTCAGTTGAAACACTTATTCAAAATTTAGTTGTTTTCCTTCCCGTTTTGACTTAAGTGTGTCTACTTATCAACTAAAAGCTATTAGAAAATAAAACGCAACAATCGAAATATTCAAGTTCAAAGAATTTTAACATCCGGTTATCCGGTTAAATGAATGAGCCCCTAAACAGATCATAATTTCCGACCACTTTAACAGGATAAGTTATTTGGTTTATACATCAATTGGTGCAATATGCGGGAAGGCTTTAATCGTCTATGGGTTTTAGCTCTCACTCAACTGTTTCTTCGAACTGAGTAACTTCAAAAACGTTTTCAAAGTCAGCCGCGGCATAGCCTACAACAGCCACTGTAAACTCTTTTACCACAACCACAATGTAACGATATATTTCAAAATGACTTCATGGTGTGAAAATCACCTGTTTGCCTGTTTAAAAACATTTGATGCAGTAACGATGGTTAAAAGATCAGAATATCCTTTCAAGTGACATCTTCATCTGATCCTTTCGAGACATTTTTTTCTAGAAAACTTCCTTCACGCACATGGTGTTTAGTGTAACGTCCTCATTACAATGTCAAACAAAAACAGAACCTTGAGTAAGATCACAATTTTTTTCAGTCTCTTCTCAACTGGCGGCAAGGATTCTTCGCTATGTTTGTAATAAACAATGTACTAACCTTTGAGTAATTTGGTGATGCATGTGCGCGCGGTAGCCAAGTTACGCTTTAAGTTAGTCTATCACCAGTCGCTTTAAGGAGGTCAATAAGATAGTAGTTGACAATCCCTAGATTGTAATTCGAGTAAATTTGTATGAGCGTGTTGCTTTAATGCCCATCCCTCTTTATTGTTACTGTTTCTACAGACATGTACGTTTACAACGGCAACGTGAGACGGTAGAACTCAGGGGATTTCAAGAGACTGATTACTGGCTTTTTTAGGTGACATTTACTACATTTTCTCGTTTTCCTGCCCTGTTTATACCCAAAACAGCTGTTTTGTATTTATTCTAGTCTTAATATTAATTTTCCTGCCTACAATGTCACGGTAAACCAGATCGAGAATTAAAGGAATTGAGGATACTAACTCCGAGAGGCTCTGTTCGGCAGTTAGGCCGGAAAACTAAGTATAAAACTTGCAAGTAGACTCAGGAAAATGGTAATTTAACCACAAAGGAGTTGAATAGTCATGATACCATGATAAGACCTTGGCAAAGAGGAAAACCACGACGACAAGACAACCGTGTTGCCGAGAAATGAATCAATTTGGCAGAGTTCTGCCAAGGGAACGTCCATGTAGTATGTATGCATAATTGATGAACCATAAATCTTGTTATGTTGGATAACCTTTCGTCATATTACATTGTGTATGTTTTATTCTAACATTTAAAAAACAACCACATGGGGAATGTTCTTCTTCTCTCTGAACACTGCTATTTTAACTCTTCATTTTGTTTTGAATAAAAGATCTTTATTCAAAGTCCCCTCGACTCTTTGGTGAAGAGCTGAAGGGCGAAAACCAAGCAATACCATCCCCAAAGGAGATACGTCCCTAGGGACACTCAGACTTGGCATGACCATCCTCGTTACCTTCAGACCTTGTCTATATCAATTTCAGCGCACCCAGCCGTCCAAGAGAAGTGTGCACTGAAATCTCAAAAATAACCTAACGTTTAACACTTGACTCGACTTAAGCCGTTATTGATCAAGTTAATATGCATAGGCACATGTCCAAGCGCATGAAATTGGAAAAGGTGTTAAGAGAAACAATTATCTCTATGTTCTTGCTGTTTATATGCGAAGAGGTGTAGTAGATGACGATGTGATTATATCAATATTTTTTGCCAATTTCTGTGCCAGATATTTCGCTTTGTACTGCATTACGTCTATACGAATCATGAGGGGTATCATTTCGCTACAAGACTAGGGTAATTATATCAGTTGCTGAAATTGTCGTACCTGTATCGTTTCTCGAAATGAGTAGTTGTAATCAGAAATACCAAACTATTTCTCCCTCTGGTACTTCCATCATCTTTTAGACTATGATTTCATTCTTAGCAAGTAGACAAGAATGCCCTCTTCCCTAAAAGTGTTCCATACATCATGAAACTTTTGAAACAAAGTCGATGAAGTTTCATCAGGATTTCAGTCATATGCGTTTGATGTTAGGCAACTTTGATCTCATCATTTTCTTCGCAGAATCAATTAAAATATGCAATATGTCACAGCGATTAATAGAATAACTGGAAAGAAATCGGATGTAAATAATTGTTACAAGCTACAAAAAAGCAGGAAACACATGTGGTTAACAAATCGACATTGGGTAAAACTGTTTCTGCTATTAAGAATAAATAAATTTTCGGTTACTATTATAATTACAAAATAAGCAAACAAATACCCCATCCTACTCGATTTATAGGATATTTGTATAACAAAAAATAAACGATTGAAGGTTTGTGTAATTTGACACGATTTTGGTTAATAAGCTACATCCCTAAATTATTATTTTGGGTCGAATACGTTCAAGGTAATTACATTACATCAGTTGATCATTAATAAATTTAATGGTTACTTGAGAACTAGTGTGTCAAATGGTCTGGTCTATACCGTTGAAAGCTGGAATTAAGAGCGTGTTAGGATGATGAATTAAAAAAATGCAAGGTAAAAGATTTCCTACTCCTAACGAGCTAAATGTACCAATCATGTCATTAGGGAAGTGAAAATTGTGATGTAAGTGACTATAACGTCACTCCTAAAATAAATGGAACATTAGCTACAATACAATCATTACAAACAAATCGTTATATTTTAACTCTGCAACGGATATTATAAATGACCAATTTGAGCACAAGCATGTAAAGACAGAACTGTCTCTGCCCAAGCAAATACCTGGGAAAAAAATTAAATAAAAGAAAGGACAAAAAGCACGAGGTCTTCTAATTTGTATTCTAACAGCTTTAAATTATACAATCACATTTAAATATACAGATATAAGCAGAAAAAGTTTGTATGTAAGTTTCACTTTCTTTCTACCGACAATAACTGTTTTTTTTTCTTTTGTGTTTTCTTTTCTGAGGGGGATACAAAGAAACACAGATCTCGAGAACCATACAAACCCTCTTAGTGAGTTTCCATGCATATTATGAACGCAATAATTCATTTAGATTGTCTGTAAATGTACTGCAAGGAGCGAAAAACAGGCTCGGCATAGCTCTTGTCATGTCCACCCGCTCATGAAGGGTGAAAGTATGTATATATTTTCAGGATGTTTTCCGTGCTACATTAACTTTGTCGCAGTCACGAAGAAAGGGAAGTTTACAAATGTTAGATACATATTTATCGACATCTGTTCAAATAGGGCACTCTATCAAAACAAAATATAAAGTGCACTTTTAAGAGGTATCCTATGCTGCTGATAAGTTGTCTCGTATAAGAAATCCCATAACCTTTACCCAAAAATAAAGTTTTGTCATAAGATAACTGGCGTGTCAAAATACACAGCTGTCTACAGGGATCTTCTTTCTCGTATTTTTTCCTTTACAGCTTAATGCAATTCCTAAGAGAGAGATAAGTTTATGTATTCATTTCAATATTGAAGCATTCTGAAAATTGTCATTCATTCATTTATTCATTCATTCATCCATCCATCCATTTAATTATTCATTCAATCATTCATTTATTCATCTATTCATTCATTCAATCAATCATTCATTTATTTATTTATTCATCCATCATGTCATTCATGAATTCATAAATTCATTCATTCGTTCGTTCGTCATTCTTTCATTCATTCATTCATTCATTCATTCATCCATTCATTTATTCATTCATTCATTCATTTATTTATTTATTCATTTATCATCCATTCATTCATTCATTCGTTCGTTCATCATTTTGGTATTATTCTGACATTATGAGTCAAATGATCTTGCATTTAAATATATTTGTGCTCATCGATACACCCTTTTCATTATTATTAATCTGGTATTATATGCATGAATCCTTTACGTCAACGTGCCACATACGCTTACTGATTATTTTGATTGAAACGGAGGAGCCAGTTACCTGTGGTGTCTCTTCCAGCGTTGTGAGATGTTACACCTTTAAAGGAGCAACGCAAAACTCTTACATAATTCTCAAGCTGCCCAATTTTCGTAAAGTTGTATGATTAATTTTACATGCAGAAGCAAAACTTTTGTTGTTAGAAAAATGTTTCCTGTTACATTTAAAACCTAGTTTGGTGTTCTGTTTTCAACGTAGTCTGGCTGTGGCCCAAAATTCCAAAATAGGGTGTAAACTACTCTTTTTTCATAGAAAATACTCGTTTTGTTTGCACTTTTATATATAAAAAATTCTTCTTCATTTAAAGTGCACGCACTTACTTTTGTGGCTACTTTGGGATTCAATATAATATTACTAGAAACAATACCTACTTTTTGTGTAAAATCATTTGGAGGAAGAACTGTTAACTTTTTCGTAAGTATGATTTTTTATTAATCCTTATTGCCAGATTACAGAGTCACCAAAAATGTAAAGCAGTAGTACTATACATCAACCAACTTAAAGGGAACATGCAGTCACCCCAATTAGAACTAGTGTACCCCGTCATGAATGGCTTTGTTGATCATGTGACAATATTTTTTTTTAACTGAATTGTTAAATTCATGGAGAATAACTCCTTGCTTCACCTTTTGTTTGTACTAGCTATGCTTAAAAATATCTTCAGAGGTACTTGAAAGGTAAATAAGAGAAGATTTGCAAGATTTTGCTAATTTGCCAAGCAGTTTCAGTATCTATGTTTTAACCAAAATAAGCACAATCCGCGTAAAAATCTACATCCATATTCCACTGAGTAGTGAAAATTAATAAAATACTCTCAACCCTTGTTCAAATAATGGATTAGTGATTATCGTACTTTATATAAAATACTTATATTTGTGTTTGGTGTCCTCTTATGATAGGAATTCCAAACTCTGCTTTTGAAGAAATATCATTTTCTTGAATATTCCATGTGAATTTTGTTTTTTAGTTTCAATATTTCACATGCTCAGCTAAAACAGAGAGACCTTTAAAGAGTTTTGTAGTCTGGAATTTAAAACTTTGGCATTATGTCACAAGCCAGCTTAGTTATTAAATGAAACACTTATGTTCAAGTTTGGCTGTAAAATGGTTAGCGTTCTTATAACATTACAACTTTCAAAGATCATGTTACAAAATTTTGTTCATACTTCAAAGATATCTTGTATTTTTCAAATACTTAGCATTCATACTACGAATCTTTCACTTTCACTTTTACAATATGAACATTTTAAAATGATTTTATAATATCTCCCTTGTATTAAACCATATATTAGTCGTATATAATCTTACTATTAACAAACATCAACAAACGATGTTTAAGGGGAGGGGGCTGCCCTAATTTCGGTTTTATTGATCTTTATTTTGCTATGATTTGATATACTGCATGTTGACCACATTGAAGTAAAAAGAATTTTTTCGACCCAACTGACCTTCTCATGAATATTAATAAGCATATCATAATAAGCCACCATTGTGAAATACTTTGATTAAGAATACGTCATCCATATACTACATTAAAACCTTTCCGTATTTGGTATACATTTAGTAGGAGGTTACAAGTGAATTCTGAATTAAAGTGAGTCTGATATGAAGCAAAATAATGAATTCTTTAAAGGCAGTAGGCAGTCACCCCAAACAGAGTGAGTGTATCCTGTCACTCTAGTTCATGATTGGCCTATTTTGATCATGTGACAATATTTTTGTGAGTGAATTGTGGAATTCAAGGAGAATTTTGCCTTACTTTACCTATTGTTTGTAATAGTTATGTTCAAAACATCTTCAGAAGTGCTTTTAATGCAATAAGAGGAGATTTGCAAGAGTTTGCTGATTTTTCAGAGAAAATTTTGGGGCGACTGCCTGCCTATTGCCTTTAAGGAGATCACCCCGCCCCCAAAATCATAAATTTTTAATCTTATTACACTTTCATGAAGGAAATAACTCATTTATAGTGCAAGCTATACCCTTTTTGTACTTTAAAGAGTAGCTTGTTGTTTTCCTTTTACTTGCCCAAATTTAATGAGGATAGGATGTAAAATGCAGGAGGAGCTTAACATTTAAAACTGAGAGTTTTGGGAAAATATGCTTTTGAGAAACGGCGGGTAAAAAACAATAGCCTTAACAGGATAGGGAAATTAGGAAATGTACTAACCACAAGTTTTATATGGAGAATTAAGCATTTTCCTTGTTCGAATGCACGTTTTCAAAGCTAGTTTAAACATATTTAATACCAGGAAACATAGGCAATCTATATTTCAGGCAAAAGAGAAGAAAATAGGCTTTCAAGGAGCAGTATGAACCAAAAGTGAAAAATAACCATTGTTTCTCAATTTTAAGGTAGTTCTCCCCTTAAGTTGTCTACATCAAAGGAAAATACTGTCTCATATTATTGTTGCATAGGCTAAATATACTGAGTGAAAACTACTTTTAAATGAAACGCAAAACTGAAGATGGTTTACTTAATTTCAAAATTTAAATTCAATTTGTAAACTGAAAAAATCAAATAGGCACTTCAGTCATATCTCAGCCTCAAAATAAAGTTTTAATCTTGTGGCAGTCTGTTTAAACAATTTACAAGGGTTCACTGAGTACAATACAACAATAGTTGATTGTTTTGCTTTAGGTAACGATTAAACACAGATACAAGCTTAATTGGTATCCATTTGTAATGATTCTAGTCACCGTCGGTTATCTGCTACCATTCATACTCTATATAATCGTCAAGAGTACTTTGATCTTAACCAAATCGAAGCCCCGAGGTGCACACCAGCTAAATATAGTCATTTTTGTAAGCGGTTTGAGACTATAAGACCTTCATTCATATTGAACGATGGTTGAAAGCATACCCGGACTGAGTTACCACTGACTCCATGTGAAACAAGACTCCATTATTAGCACACATCGTTAACTAAACCACGCAAAGTGTCGTGTGGTGGTTATAACTGCAATTCGCGAAATCTGATTTAGTTTTATGATGATTGTGTTGTCAATTTTTGTCGTTAGAAGGCAGTATTTTCTACGTTCTGACAGTCTGAGGATCTGTTGTTGTATTAAAGGACTTAAATGGAAAGCCAATTGCACAAACGCCTTGTACGAAGACCATGAAATTATAAGATACAGCTCACTGAGACTTGTTATTAACGGGTAGAATCTAAATATTCGTTTGCAAATTACTGTTAGATATGGTTTTTCTGAAGTTTTCTGCCAAGATTATTTTGCAATTATTTGAGTTGTCGTGAAAAATTAAGCACTTTTATGATTTAGAAATCGAAATCTATTCAACACTTTTTTATAAGTGATATTCTTCAACCAGATTATATATCCTACAACATAAATTAATTTAGGCCTATGTATCGACATATGATCAAAATGTACTCAATTAGCAGGAATTCACTTTCCTTGTAGAAATATTTCTGATAGGTCTTATTCAATCTCATATTTACATAGTGTCCGACTAAAGTCATGGTTTGAAGTCGAGCTTCATTTTCCCTTTTGTATTCCTATTTACATACCGTTGTTATTCTTCCGACAAGCGGTATACTCTGTTCCTGTGCATGTGTATGACCTTTACATCTGTCTATACATTGGACTATTGTAATGAACAGACACTAATTTTTATTTGGGAGACTCGCTGAATTTATCGGACTTTCCTTTCTTGTCAACCAGATTAGAAGTAGGACGAATATTCAAGTTAGTTTATTCATTTTAATACTATCTGTTTATCATGAGCTAAAACGCGTGACTAGTTTAATATCACACGTTTAGTGACCTTGCAATACATGAACATGCAAGGTTTTCTCATTTATAATCATAAGTAGTAGTTACTTCCGGCTTCTACTAAGCTAACAAACCTTAAGAATTAACTTTTATAATACACAAAGCAGCTTATTAAAACATCCACACTTTGAGAAAGGGTGATATGTAAATAAATTCACAATTTGTGCAATAAGTGACAGGCGGAGTAATACATTACACAGTTACAATCAACATAGTCCTTTATGAATATGATTCACATAAAAGCAGGCTAGTGTTTCGGGGATATGTAACCCATGTAATAAAGTTAACAGAACCCGAAGAAAACCGTGAATGTTGCCATGCAGTTTACTTTAAACTATGAATAAAGGATCGTTCCATTGTTTAGAGAGAAGAACTCGGGTTTAAAATCTGTTTTAAACATGGGTAGTACATCTTACAAATAAATGATGGTACTGTACCGTTCTTTTAATCCTGTATCGTCTGCTATTTCTTGAGATGTTCTGGGTTCACCTTCGTAGCGAGCCAGTGCAGCAAACAACCCTGTTCGATATCCAGCAGCCAGTGATAAAGTTAAGAACCCAGAGTTGATCGTCTGTGCAATTCGATTTCCAAACATCGGCAATGTTTCGTTTCCTTCTCCCATGCCAGGCATAATCATTGGTACTGCGCCCCCAGCAGGGCCCATCACAGGTCCATTTACAGACGGAGAGGATATAGCCGGCGGAGCAGAGCCGGGCGGCGCGGCAGTGACACCGCCAGTAGCCATTTTTGGTGGCACCAGTTGCGTTTTAGTTTCCATTTTCAGTGCACAATGAATAAAGCTATATGAAACCTTTGACTGCGTTTTTAAAAATTTGTTTTACTACCTCGCTCCGTTGGTTTTGGGTCTTTACACAAACACTTCGTATTCCATAAAATAGATCCGTGACTCCTGCTTCAACCTTTTATAACACTGTCAAAGTCTAAACCTGTGGGAGGGATTTTCGCAGCTAACTGAATATGCAGTGTATACGCGAGTACGGTCTGGTGCGTCCGTATAAAGAGCTAAGGCTTCTTAAATCGGCTTACGTGGGTACTCACTCGGTGACCCCGTTCCTTTGAAAAATCACTTCGGATAATAAAGTAGCGAGACGTAACGTTAAAGCGATCGAACGGTCGTTGATACTTCACCCTTTTAGTTAAATTGATGTATGAAATATGTCGGCAGCCCACGCATTTTGAAATCCAACAAGAAACTTGATTTTGCTCTATTGACCCGAGACAACATGAAGTGGACAATAGTAACCGCGATATTCAAAGAAATGCACGCGTGTATGATTTCTGTGACTACAACGCGCGAACAAACAGAACCGCATGTAACATCCGTCCACACAAGTAGTGAATCATTGTATAACTGTAATATCTTGCATGCCTTTCGAGATACTTCTTTGACTTTTACGACGACTGGTTTTGTCATGTGGCGCAATCTACTACTTCATACATCAAAATTACAATGTGTATACACCATAGTATACACGGATGTGACGTAATTAGCCACATGTCTACGTACCTTTATTTGAGATAGAAACCCCAGGAATGATCTTTGCCGGATGCCTTTATTTAAATAGTATTTATGCAAAAGGCAATTTGGAGGAGCATGGCACGTGTTTACACCATTTTTAATTTTCTTTGAGAAAGTCGAAAGGTACAAAAAGAAGATATACCTTTGAAAACCAAAAATGTTATACTTTCTGACTAGCATATGTGAATGACCGTGATTGCAAAAAATGAACAATGTGAGAGGCAGTGTTTTCCGGGAAGTTTGGACAATTCAAGCAACAAAGCATGACTTCATTTTTTTTAAATCCTTCTAATTAGGGAAACTATCGTGGAAACAGAATATTAAGGAAGAGAAAAGGTGTGCCATTGAGTTTGCCAGTCATTGTAAACTGGTCATGTGCTGTTTCTGCAATACAACGTTAGATAAAAGCAAATAAAATTTGACTTTGAAGAATTTTTAAGATGAATTGAAAAACAGAAATACCCAAGATGCTATCAGATCGTGTTACTTTTGTTCAATTTCCGGATTTGAACAGAAGGGTTTCTCGTTGATAGTAATAATGGTATGTATAGCCATAAGCGCACGAGGCCGGGGCAGGGGGCATACGTCCTCCCAATTCGAGCAAAAATAGTGAATCCATTCGGGGAAATGAGACAGCCAAGAATATAAATTATGCCCTTTTTCCGGGCCAAAATTCGGGCATCTTGGTCCAAAATTCTAAATTCGGACAAAAATTATCCCTGCCCTAGAAACATTGACCCCCGTATGCCTATGCTTATAGTTTGGTACTGGAAACGGTTTTTTTTTTTCAAGTATGTTGAGTTGTCCATTATGTAAACCCTCCATGTATCAATCGCAACGTTCTTATAAATATATTAATAAATAGTACTGCGGCAACACGACTAAAGATAATGATAGGCATCTGTGACGTCATACCTATGGCTGTCCTGCACAAAAGCGCAGAAAACTCAAACGCTGCCAGGCAAAAATCAGTGTCCAGCAAAGAATGAAAACCACAACATAATTTTTAAGTCTTGCACATACAGCAAGAGATACTGTCCTAACTTGTTATCTAAAACCAGTGATGGATGGTCAAATCGGTTCTGCCGGAGGGAAACACCAACATAAAGTTTTGAGCGGCGCTGGAGGCATTTTGGTGAGGCGAAGCTCTCCCCTGTAGGAAGTGGTGTCAAGGGGTCCACAGCAGGGCCGCAAAAAATGTAGTTTCGAGAACACTCTGTGCAATTTAAGTCCCCTGATTGGCTGATAAAGTAACAGTAGGTCCTCATGTCCAACTACATGTGTATATATTTTGGGCATTTTCAATACCCAAAATCTCATTTGGGGAGCACGGGAGAACAGCAAACTGGGGATACATTCCCCCTGCACTTCCCTCTTGGCGACGCTTCTGTTACCTGCAAGTACAAACATATATGTCTAGTTTGTAGAAAACTTGCAACTAAGGTCAAAGGGTCAAATCAGTTACGCACTGGTTGTCGTGGAGGACCAACACAAGCCAGACAATACGCACGAGTATGTACACAGTACACATCACTTTGCATACTGTAAACTGAAAAGCACTGAGCACTTCTTAGTACGCGCTTGTATTACATTAGTACATGGATGAATTTGTTTGCCCTCCACAATGACGTCACAGACCCTTTTTCAAAAAGCAAGTCCAAAGGTAAAGAGTTTTTCGTATGCCTCGTTTTGGCCAAAGTGAAATGTCATTGACTTAAAACGACGCATATCAAAACTCTATCCCATAATCCTTTGCACTTGCTTTTTGGAAAAGTGTCTATTTCCTAGCAACCAAGTGCTGGAGGGTCAATGTTTAACTACCCCACGTGGTCGTCTAATGCCCACTTGTGATGGTCTGGTTTCTTGGTGCTTGTTACATTTCAGCACAACTTCATGGATCATTATGCAATAGTTACATGTCAGCGGAAGAATGACTATGCACTCGTAACAGTTCAGAGTTAAGACTGCTTTTCTGGAAACCCGTCCTTACCGCGGTTTTATGCCGTGAAAAGAATGGTCGCATTTCAACTTTGATTTAACCGAATATCGGATAGTCTCATCATTCATGTACGTAACGCCATTGTGTTAATTATTTTTCGGACTTTGTATTGGTTTACTCATCTTTGATATCAGAAAAAGTTGTTACTGCTGACGTGAACGATTGAGAGTACATCCATATTAATTGGACACCCATAAAGACATGAGTCATATGAAGCTTATATTATTATAAAACCACCAGAAGATTCATCTCGCTACCAATTCGCCGAATTACATTACATTTATTGATAGCATTTCCAAGTAAGAGTAAATAGATAATGTATACACAATGGTTGCTAGGGAGGTGTGGCCGTATATGTATATACCGTGCATTTGAAATAGATAATCATCTAAGGTAGATTTTACAGACATAATTAGTGAAGATGATATCTGACGATAGTTGGAGATCTGATGTACTAAAAGGCTATGAAAGTGGATGGACGCCGAAGAGGAGAATTTCTACACAATTAAACGGGAGATGGGGAGGGGGGGGGTAGATATACAAAAAGTTATGTTTGTCATTTTGCCGTAACACTGTCAGCATTACATCCGAATCATTTCGTGGGTGAAATTAAGGGTATTTCCTCAGAGACGCTAATAAGGCCGTTGCTTGTTCTTGGCCTCGTTTTTAATACTTTATCTTGGAAAAATAAGTAACAACCACCCTTAGTTTCGATAATTATAAACAAAATCTCTCGGAACAATTTCCACAACCGTCACTTTGAAGTATCATCCTTATAAAAGTATCTTCCCGTCCCGTTAGTCGGTAAAGACTATGTAACTTCGTCAGATGGACGAATGTCAACTTCACCCAATGTATAATATTCATCGAATAGAAACGCTACCCTACCGTTAGACAACGTGATCGAGGACCTGTAGACGGCAACATTTTCCAAGTTCCAATGCTAAAATTGAAACATTTGATGTAACCATGCCCGTGCTAAGAGGAGGTGGGGAGGTCAGACGACGAACCCCCAGCCACGGAGACTTCTGCCCACTGCCCACTGCCCACTGCCCACTGCCCACTGCCCACTGCCCACTGCCCACTGTTGGACAAAAAATTACTTCAATATTGCAGAACTCTGCACCTGTTAGCCTGTGAGAACTTTTGATTATTAAAAAAATCAAGGAAACCTCCTCTTCCTCGATGACCTCCCCACCCCAAGGAGGTCGTTCACAGTCACAGTAATATTCGATCTTAGAGAATATACCTCGAGTTCCGTCGAATGGAAGAATGGCTTCTCCCGTTAGGAAATCTGGTTACAGGCCTAGTCACGGTTATATGTTGAGAGTGTCAAATTGTTTTATTTATTTGAAAGAGACTAAAATTTTCGTATTTCAGTGAGAAATGGGAAAGAGGAGCACAACTCTTAACCCTATCTCATTAACTGCATTTTTATTTATTATTTGGTTTTTTGAGGTGAGCCTTTTGCATGGGCGTCCGCAGGCATGGTCAAGGGGGAACACTTGCCCCCCCCCCCCCGGAAAATAAAAAATTTGAAAAACGAGTAAAAATTAAAGAAAAAACCAAACAAAACGTGTTTTTCCTGTTTCTATTCGGTAAATAGGCTTAAGAAATGCCATTTCCAGCGATCTGGAAGGCATTTCGGGCCGAAATTTTCTTGCGCTTCGCGCCAACTCATGGTCACGCGGAGGTTTCGCCCACCCCTAGAAATTTTTGCCCCCCCTGGATTTTTTTCTGCGGACGCCCATGGCCTTTTGCCAACCTTGTGCCTTACAAAGGAACCCGTCATTTTTACATATGATAATTTGTAAAAAAGTCTTTTGCGATGTTATTTTTCTCGATTCATGTTACCAGTTATACGCGGTTTATGTTTCTGTAGTATACAGCTAGCTATTTAATAATCATTTAAAAAATGCATAAATTTTGAAGACATTGATTTTGAGATCTGATACTGACAAGTTCATAGGTCTTTCTTTAATATTAGAGGAGATGCGAAACAAACTACCGAAACATATAGGATAACAAAAAAGGCTTTACAACGGGATTTCATAGAAGCAGAAGAATTTAAACGATTACGCCCTTAGATGATTTGAGAGTTAGTCAATCTTTCGTCAGAAGCGGCTCTGACTTCTTCAAAACTGTGTCGTACTCGTTGAAACCCTTCTTTTTCAACATAGGATATAATCTTAGCTGACGGGAAAATTTGTCTATTATAGACTTATTACAAGACTTCTACCTTTGAGTAAATTTTCAAATACAGATATCTCAAAATCGTAGATGTGTTACTC
Organism: Holothuria leucospilota; assembly: GCA_029531755.1. Lineage (NCBI taxonomy): Eukaryota > Metazoa > Echinodermata > Holothuroidea > Aspidochirotida > Holothuriidae > Holothuria > Holothuria leucospilota. The sequence goes on along the minus strand of CM055963.1, from coordinate 50,293,862 downwards.
GATCTCTAGGGCGGTCTCGCCCTCCTTTAGCAAAATCTGCTGACTTCAGGGTAAAGAATGTCGTTTACAGGGCAACATTCATGTAATGATTGTCTGCCAATTGGGAAAAACTTCAGGGCAAACACCTTACGCCCTCCTGTGAAACGTCTTCTCAAAGCCTACGCCTACGTTCAAAATTCGAGGAGGGTAAATAGTAACTGTTTGTCACTTCTCTTGAACATTCATTGTTCTTTTATGATAATAATGCACATGTGATTGGTTTTGTTTTCTTTTATACTATGAAAGCAGCTTACCGGCTGTCTAGATATTAAAGGCTACTCACCATACTTTATAATACCTACTTCAAAGATAACTCATATAGGCTACATTTACAAGAATATAATGAAATGAACTTATGGAAAAACGCACGCATCTGGTTAGATCTTTTTCGTTCGTAACGTTTGCACAAACTAACAATATACCACTGCTAAACTAACAGTCGTTCACACCAGAGCCGACTTCAATGACGATGTAACAACATACTCCTGTTTTCATAAGTCGATGTCACTGGGCAATACCATCGACTTTAATGACGGTTTATCGCGGATGAATATAATCTCAGTAAATGAAGCGGAAGAACTCAAGTAATTGTTGCATTTTTACAATAATATCCTCAGAGATTATTTAAAGGCAGTTCACCAGTCTTGAGAAGAACAGACATAATAACATCACCTCGAAACATGTTTGAGTTTACTTTTTTGCACGGAGGCATGTCAAGTATCGTGGGAATCTATTTAGCAGAAATTTTAATTGCGCCTGCGCAGACACTCAGCAATACACTCCCGAATGTTCTTTGTAAGACCAGGGAGTTGTTATCCGAATTCGGATCCATATGATTTGACTTTCTAAAATACTTGAAGGGCGAGGCTGATTTGCAAAACACGATTTTACGTCACTTCCGTAATCAATTGTTGGAACAAGTCTGGATACGTCGTGACTAATATTTTTGAGTATCTTACTCATACAAAGCACTTAAACCTACACTTCAGGGAAAATATTACAAAATATGTTGAACGTTTTCATTGCATTCGCACAGAAAGGTTCCATTACCATTCGCCCATTTGTATATTGTGAAATTTCATTTACACCCTCTTCGCTAACTTGTTACTCAACAACAAAAAATGTCGTGAAATTTTGTTTTCCAATAAAAGACTAAAAAATAAATACCGGTGGCGTCTAACTAAAGAAATGAATAGGTAGTAAAAAGGCAAAGCAAGTAAGTGTACAATGTTATTGTCTAGTCTGAGTAAGATCACAAACAGTAGTTTTATATTTAATATTTAGACAACACAAGTAGGTTACTTACTATTAAATTTTAAATGTGTATATAGGGAAACCTTACAGAGACCGGTTTTATTGCTCGTAAGATGGAGTTGATCGTATGGATGGGAAAACTGAAAGCTTCCATGCCTTCCTCGAGTATCACTCTAGGATTATTTATTTTGCTACGCTTTTGCCTGTCATCCCAATGCATCTATCACTTGTACTTGACCTTCCTTGCGGAGACAGACATTTACAGAAATGGCAATTTTCCCCTGACTACAGACCTACTCACACATTGCTGGCTTTAGGGCTTCAATGGTTATCATATGTTGGAATGCCTCTATGTAGTAAATTTATCAGCTAAACCTGCCCACCCAGTAAGCAGGCTCCGAATCAAGGCGGCCAGGGGGAGATACCCCCTAGAGAAGTTTTCTCCCCCCTGAAAAGTGTTGAGGCAAATGCTTTATACCGCCGTTATACCTAATAACGTGTCTAACCCTCCACTAATAATCGCCCTCCTCCGTGGAAGTTATTTCAATCCCCCTTCAAGACTTGTCTGGCTACTGGTCTGAGTCCGCTATGATCTATTTTGCCTAAAAGCAAGCCTATAAAACGCCAGTAGCGAAGTTAGAAGGTAGGAGGGATGACTGCTCACCGAAACGTGTCCCTTCACCGCAGTGAAGGGGAGGTACGGTACTGCTTCGTCACGTATGGTTTTGGACCAGTGATGCGTATAACTCAGGAATATGTTGAGATTGATACATATTAAAAACACTCCTACTCACGCTTAAAGTGTAGGTTTTATCCTAATGAGGCATTCAACACCCCTTTCAACTGTAGTAGCGCCCACATAAGATAATCGTAGCCTACTGTAAGACTGCAGTGACAAATTGTGTTTCAGTGTGCAATTTACTGCTATATATCTAGGGCGTTTGGAATGACAAATTGTCTCTCATCTGTCCATGCTGATCACCGTGCAGGTTAGGTTAGGTTAGATGAGGTTTAACGTCCCAGTTTCCAACCAATTGGTTCAAGTCGAGACGACCACGGCCTTTTTTCCAGTTGTGGCTCACTGGCTTGTTTTCCCTACTCCATTGTTTATGCTGAGCACTAAGCACAAAGGCAGTAGGTTCCATTTTTAAAGTCTTTGGTATGACCCGGCCAGGATTTGAACCCCAGACCTTCCGGCTGCAAGTCGGATGCTCTAACCACTTGACCACTGCAGTCGGTCACACCGTGCAGGTATAGTAAACAAAGAGCCGTAGTCACAAATTTGTGTTGTAAAGTGCGACTTTCTCCAACCTAGAAAGTCTGGGATGCAAAAGTTTCTCCATCCTGACGACACACTCATGATAGACTCAAAACTTCAGTCAGTGGCGCCGCCAGAATTTCTTGATGGCGGGGTGGCACCACAGAGGGTGATGTCGAAGTTCCACCCCAGATAAACCCATCAAGTCCGTGTACAGTATACATATCGGTATCTTCGATACTTATCTTCCCGGGTAAACCTTCCTTGTAATCTAGTGCGGAGGTGCCGTTCTGGGGAAGGGGTCTAAAGGGAGAGGTTCCACCTCTTCTCCAGTTGAGAATTATTTGGTTTTCAAGGTGGCTTTGATGCAAAATGGTGCTTCTTTGGCAAAGTTTCGAACCGATCGTATGTTGAAATAGATCACACTTTAGTGACTTGTTATTATTTTTGTTGGATGTGAGGGAAGGGTCAGTGTGGTAGCGAAGTGGGAGGGGCGAAACTCCTCCCCCTTGAGAAATTTTTGTTTATGTTTGGTGACTTCAATGCAAAATGATGCTATTTTTGGCAAGCAAGCTTTGAACTAATTACATGAAATAATTACCATTTTTCAGTTATGTTTTGGCTGTGGTGGGCACCCCTCCAGTGTTTTTACCATGCGATTGGCATGGGGCCTCCAGGAAGCTGTGGGGTACTTACAAAGTGAAAACGTGAGTGTGATGCTTTAAACTGACATCAAAGTGACACTACAGGAGAGCACACCAAGCACTTTACAAAAACCGTTGTTTTACTTACTTTTGAAAATCCATATGAACAGCTCCTAATGGAGATGACCGAGAGAGGAGTAAAAGGTATTATTAATAAGCATGTTTCATACTTCTCTTTAAATGCACTTAATGACCTTTGAATAAGCTTGTGTAATGACTAATATACTTCAAATCATGTAGTTTGCTCTACAAATGGTGACCATAATATAAGGACCCACTGCATGGTCAAGTGGTTAGAGCATCCGACTTACAGCCGGAAGGTCTAGGGTTCTACTCCTGGCCAGGTCATATCAAAGACTTTAAAAATTGAACCTACTACCATTGTGCTTGGTGCTCAGCATAAGCAATGGAGTAGGGAAAACAAGCCAGTAAGCCACAACTGGAAAAAAGGGCCTTGGCCGGCCCAACTTAAAGGTTAGAAACTGAGCCGTGAAACCTCATCTAACTGTAACTCTAACCCATAATATAAGATTGCCACAAAAATGCCTCTTGATGCAAGACTGGGGTTGGACTTGTACCGTCTTTTGTTTTCGAAAAATGGTTTTCGCTAGGACAATCCCTTGTAACGGTCATTATGCATGTAGTGTGAACCATTGTAATTGCACCCGAAGCGCGCAGTAATTTTGAATTAGAATTGTTACAAAACCCTTATCCGTACCTTTGAACAAATTTGTTTTGGATGATATTAAAGCAAAGAATAGAACGGAAGGTTTTAAGCCCACAAAAATTTTGATAGTTTTTGAAGGATTTCCAAAAATTTGACACTTTGGGAACGATTTATGATAGGAAAGAATTAAAATAGATCGTTCACACAGTGGAAAACACCTCACCCTGCCCCAGCAGAAACCTATAGCTTAAACACCTTTTGGATCCATTTTAAAGTTTCTGAAAATTTTCAAAAAGCGATTGCCGTCACGCGCCCCTCATGCCATGCACCCCCCTGTGTCGGCTCAACTGACTGCAGTGAAATGTTTGTGTTAGAGTAAGATTCTTCTGTAATCTAGAGCGTTTTAGGTAGTGGAGAAACTATCGCGGTAAATTTGTAATTTTAGAGTGGTTCTTTGCGGTCTACGGAACTGAGAACACCATATTCTATGATCTCAGTCACACCTATGGAGGGACTAAGATCGGCTATGGCCTCGAACGGTACCATTGTTTTGGATACGCCCCATGAAACATATTTGGATCAAGACCCGTAGCCTGGAGGGGGCACGGGGCCCGCGTCTGTTGCAAACTTGTGTGCAGACCCATATTTGGAAAATCGATCGAAAAAACCGATCGAAAAAACAAAATTTTAGTACGTATGAAAAGTTGTGCTTGAACTAGGTTTTGGTAGCATGCGACACCAACCGACTAAAACTTAAATTTAAGATGGTCCCAAAGGACGTTTAAGTTACACAAGTTCCTTAGGGGGATGCATTTTTCGTTAATCATCAAATTTTTTGCACGCTTTGCGCGCTATCACCTTCAAATCTGTCTTTCTTCAGCGTTTCAAACTTGATTGTTCTTGGGTGCAGGTGATATTAAGGAGAATCACAAAATTGCATAGACGGGAGCAAAGAGCTTTTCCCTTCTCTCTGCTTTTAAGAAGATTCTGAGTATTCAGACAGTCACTCACCATCGTGGCAGACATAGTTTGTTAGAAAATTGGAAGCAGTGGCGCCAGCAAGGAGTTATGGGTGCACGTCCCCCCCCCCATCTCATCCAATCTGTTTCCGAAAACTTCCCAATATTTTAAAAATGACCCGAAAGGCGTTGAATCTGTAGATTTCTGTAGGGTACAGAGTGACTAGGTGTCTTTTCGACAGATTGATGGGTCTTTTATAATCATTTTTTTTTTTGTTTTATTACAACTTGTTCGCAAACAACCAAAATTTTCCCCAGATCCATCGAAAACTAGTACAAATTTTGGACTCTTCGCGCCCTTTCGGCCTTAGTGCTATGTTTATAGTCAATACCGTCTCAGAAATATTTGCATTATTTATCGACGAGGGTTTTACGTAAAACCCTCGTCGATAAATAATGCAAATATTTCGGATTAGGCTCCTAATCACGCTTATGCACATCGGACTTGCTGTACGCTGTACAGCAAGTACGATGTGCATAAGCGTGATTAGGAAAGAGCAACGCATTGCAAGAATGCCAAGCACGGGAATTCTATTCGAATTCCCCTTCTTTTGCTGAGACGGAGCCAAAAAGCAAATACACTTCCGTTCATTTGTGAAGAATTTTTACCATGCAGGGTCTTTTTAACCAGTTAACTTAAAGTAAATTTCTAAAACATGATAGCACAAAATTAATGTTTAGATGCAATTTAAGGACTGAGAGATACCACTTCCTTCCATCTGGAAGGCAATTTTGGTAAAAAATTTCTCCTCATGCTACGCCCTATTGATGGTGGCGTTTTTACCTAGATAGTGTCGTGATGGGGCATTTTGGCATCCCCCTTGCAATAAAAACTTAAATTTCAAAGATGCTGTTTCCTGTCCTTCTGTGCAGAGTGTGGGGGTTTGTCACTAGAAAATATTCGCTCGTTTTCCGTGCCTCTGTACACTTTAAGCTTGTGAAGCAATCTGTGATACCCTCGCAGCATCTTTCAACGTGGTGCGCACAATTGCTACTCCTACAGGTTTCACTGATTGGAAGTGTCTCTGTGTGGTGCAACCACACGACTTTTACCGTTATCAGTTATTTAAATGCAAAATTTTGGTGCGCTTCACTCGTAATCCTCGCATTTAATGCCCTGCGCCTGATTTTATCGTTCAAAAATACACGTGAACTATTCTAGCCAAAACTTGATGTATACAAACCAAGTTATAGGCCGGGCATCAACAGGTTTCCATGTAGCCATCGAATACCTTGAATAAGATTCGTAGCGTGATGACTATATGATTTAAAGCTTTTTTAGTTTAACAAAGTTATTCAAAATATTTTCTTGGTTCATAGTGACATTATATTAATTGAACACATTTACAACCTGTTAAATGTCGATGATGAGTCCTCTTCAAAGTTGTACCTGTTCTCAGTTCGCCCATTCTTTCGTAAGATGTTCGTCCAAAATTCTATAATTGTGAAGAGCTTGGTGAACTCTCAGTGACATTTAAGGATCAGCTGCAAGCTCCCTGCTAGTGTTCCCATGTTTAATACCCCCAGAGCTTCCGGGGATTCCCCACGCATGATCCCACCAAAATGTCACACTCCTGTATCGCAACAGGGGGAACGTGCTTCTATGGAGAAATTTTTGCTCGTTTCGCTTTCCTGAGGTTATCTGAGCTTGGCTAGAACTATCATCCCAAAACTCAAAAAAAAAGAGAGAAGCAACAACTTCTGGTTGGTCTTCGGCTACCAAGAATAAGGCCAGCTGAATTGGAATCAGACACACCTTTGGAGTATCAGTGCCGCCCCTCCCCCTGTGACAGAGTTCCTGGCCATGGGCCTCCCTGAGTCATCCTAAGGAAATTACACGCCCATAGGCATCCGTTAACAGTTGAAGGGCAATATTTTAGGCACCTTACTAAGTTTGCAAGTTGTGTATCAACGTTGATTGAATTCAGAGCACTGCAGGGACACAAATCTTCATTTGATATTTCTTTTTTTTTGGGCGGGGGGCAGAAATGTGCAATACTGGAATAACAAAAGGACGCCGCAGGGCGCGGGGTCCGTATTCTGGCTTACGGCTACTGGTGGGGTTTAGGGTAAACGTCCTGGTGGGGGTCAAGTGCGAAGTCCCCAGAAGCTCTGATGTATTTACAAAATTATGCTTATCAGAATGAAGCAGGAAACTATTTCCAAACGGCTTTGGATGAACACTGAACAAACAATAATAATTTGACATTTTGCTAATGTTGGCAGAACTAGAACTAACGAGGGTGCTTGTGGGTGAAGTGGATGGATGCTAGTAGGACTTGTACTGGGGTAAGAACGGAAATACCACTCAAGCTGTCCAACACGAACTATCAATAACACATGCACCTAAGGTGGGCGCAAGCAGAGCTCATCGAAAGTAGCATTTTATATTCATCTTAGAACGTTTTACTTCATTTTAAATTACAAAAGTTATTGGTTACTTTAGAAGCCTTTCCTCTTTTCAAGTTTCTTCTTCCCTTCTCTTTAAGCCTAGCAGTTTGGGCTGGTCATCCAAGTCAAAACCGTCAAGGACACTTTTTGGAAAACTTCTTTCACTCAAGTAGCCATGTTTTAATAAGCCACTAACTATTTAGTTACAGTGGGTACGCGCAAAACGCTCCAAAAATAGACATGTGCAGTATAAACCAGGTAATGGTATACTTGCGAGTTTTCGCTATATTTGTGTAAATCTGAGAGAGGGGGTATTTGTGTAGGCCATCCCCTAGTCAAAAGATGTAGGGGTAGATCCTCAACTATATCAGGCCGGGATTTACTCCGGTCTGCCATGTGCACTCTGGCTGCCCTACAGGAACTCACAGGAAGTAATAATGAAAGCACACGTGCATCCGATGGGTTCGCTCAGCGCTCCAGAAAATACGTTTTTACGACTGTTTAGTCTAATTTCACTCCATTTTAAATTTCAATACTTAGTCATTACATCAAATAACCCCCTGTTTATATTTTTGGATTTGTGTTATCATGATCTGGGATGTAATGATGGTCCCTCAACCTCTTGACGACTTCCTCTTTAGCTTGTTATTTGCGCCCCAGTCCCAACAGATCTACTCCTAACTCGAAAGTTTGGAGATTCACCCAGTGTTTCTCTCAATCCTTCTGCAATCCTGCGTTTGAAGAAAAGTGTTGGTGACTTTCTCCCATTACAGGCGAAAAAGTAAAAACTACTCCGAAAAGGAGTTACAACCCCCCCCCCCCCCCCGAAGGGACAAGATACTTTACAAGATGCCACTGGAGAACCCTGCGCTGGGGCAAACAACTGAGAACTATTCTAACGAAATCTGCATAGTCATATTTTACAGTCTCAAAACTGTGTGAGAGAAAGCTGAAGATGATCAAAATCTTTAAAGCGAAACTAGGTCAAATACTTCTTTCTTCATATGAATGTAGCATTAACTATTAGTTTATTGCTCGCAACTTTTGGTTCCTCAGCGATAATTACAGCTGTTTTGAAATTGGAAACAGTGATTCGTACTGGACTGTCGGCAAGTAGGTAGATATGAAAGCATTGTAACAACTAATCCTTTTGTTTGGGAACTGTGGGTATGGATGTAGTTATCTAGAGTCAAATTGGGTTGAAGAATCCAATGGTTAAGTTCAGTAATTCCTCATTAAAGAATTCTCTGCTCACTCAAAGTCAATTTTACAGGATTAGAGTAAATCCAATTAAGGTATCTCTTTCTTCAAACGTATTTTTTTATCCTCTGCCATTATCCAACAATTTACGTATAAGTATGTAAACCCATTTCACTACGTATATTTTCTAAAGGCACAGCAAAAACCACCAAGTTAAGAGGCCTGGGAGGATAAGTTAGACACAGATGAACATGCGTACATAAAGTGACCAATCAATCGAAGTCCGGCAGTGGTGCCATCGGGGCTCGTACATAATGTGTATACGCGCTTGTAAATGTGCATAGACTCTTTTCCAAATAGCAATTACAAAGGATTAGGGGAGAGAGTTTTGATATGCGTCGTTTTTGGCCACAGTCAAATGCCATTGACAAAAGCGATGCGTACCAGTCTCTATCTCACAATCCCTGTGATTGCTATTTGGAAAAAGGTCTATAGACCTTATGCATATGACGTCACAGAACAAAAAGTGCGTCCCCGATCGATGGAGGCCAGGGCGTATAATTGCAACTGACACCAACAAATGCAGACAGCGGACTTGTGTACCGGTCCGATACGCGTACAACTCTTCTACGCACGTGCGAAGTCTACGACGTGCGTGCAGTGTCTTTAATTGTTTGCCCTCCAAAATGACGTCACGAGACGTCAATTTATAACGTCTATAGAGCTTATGCACGTGACGTCAGCGCGTTTCAGTTTGGCTTACTGGATGGAACTGCCATACGTAGTAGGTGTGTTAAAGATACGCGCTCACGACAGCACCTTAGTAACAATTGTTGCACAATGTACACCTGGATGGAAAAATAGAGAAACGTGACGTAGGTGCATAAGCTCTATTGGTAAAAAATACAAAACACATACGGTACAAGCTCTTCACGCGTGCCTCCAACATGGTCGCATAAACGCAACATGACATAACGTGAAATGTCATATTTACGCAACATGAAATGGTATATCCGCTCAATGCCGATCTGTTGCAAACAGTACAAACACAAACCACAGTTGGTTTTGCTCACTTCTGTACCTGCTTAACCGCCAAATGCAATCAGGCGAATCCCAAATATTCCTCGTTTGTTGGAGATCCTTGTAAACGGGGTACCGGTACTTGATAGGGAAAAGTACTTTCCGCTCTCTAAAATTTCTAAATAACTCAAAACGTTTCTATGATTTGTTGTTGCTTTCAGAATTTCGGACATCGTAATTCGCCTTCTTTGACCTTTTGCTGGTCGTTTAAACCCATCATCCATCTTCCGAAAAATTATGCAATCGATCTGGTGGATTTCGACGCTCCAATAGGACCTCGAATTATGCTCCAATAGGTATACTATGTATTTACCTAATGAACGTTTAAATTAATTTTGCGCTTTCTACAAAAAGCGTTTTCGTGCAGCTTGGGGTTCGGATGCAAAACCAATTCCTACCAATTACCCGATTTGTAATTCATACGCCATATAGGCTTCTCCCACATTTGTGATCGCTTAGCGTCGATCACAACTGCCCTTCAAGGCCTGAATTATTATTATTCGGCACACATTCACATCACAAGAAATAGCTAAATTGCGACCTCCCTCTATCTGTTGACATGGTTCCCGGACAATTTCCCTCCGGACAATCCCCTCAGACTACTCCACCGCCGGGACAATTCCCACCCGTACAATTCCCATCCCGGACAATTTTCACTGGGTCAATCTGACCCCCCCCCCTCTTCCCGGGATACTTTCCACCCAGGGCAATTCCCATCCAGACAGTTCCAAATTTTTCTGGTTGTTTGAGGGGCTATTTTCATAGGGGAGAATTGTCCAGGTGGGGAGTTTCCACAGGGAAATTGTCCCGGGCAGTTGACGTCCGGGTGGAAATTGTCAGGAGGCTTGTTCGATCACGATTTAAACCATGATAACGAGACTACGCTACGGAGCTGTTTGCTAGTTAAGACGGATGTATATGTATGTCGATTCGAAACTACTCTTAAGCTCGTCCCCATATCCTTCCTTACATTGAAGTCTACATTTATGCTCTTGAAAAGATTTATTAATCTACTACGTGATTACTGTGGCGCACCCACATAGGAGGCCCATTGGGCTCTTGTCCCCTCCCAAAAGGTTGTCAATTGAAATAATTGTGATAAAATATTAGCAATCATAGGAATCAATATGGAAAAGTTAAGACTTAAATGGTTCGTAATTGTTTTCTTCAGAGGGGGGATTTTTCGGCTGCACCCCGTTCTTTTTCGGCACATTTTTTTTTTTTTTTGACACGATTCCAACACGGCACAATACGTATGCCTATTTTGATTGTTAGATGCCAGGAAATCGCATCTAATAGTCAAAAACTTTCGTGAGGGAAGCCCGGTCTCCTTATGTTGCCTAAAAGGATACATGCAATGCTGTAGCGCCGGAGTCCGGACTTAGACGCATTCCAAACTCGAGTCCATTTTTGACTAAAACTCGGAATTAGCTAAGAATGGAAGGTCTCGGAATCGAAATTGGCACAGAATATGCTGCAGATGGAATCCTACTCGAAGCCAATTCCAGCCGAGTCCACAAAATGAAAGTTACATAATATTACTTAAAGGGGAATTTTCATGATCCCAGACAGTTCCAATTCTCCCAACTATGCATCTTCTAGCTCCTCCCATAACTGTATGAGGCTCTTCCTTGTGCAAGAATAAACCTGTTTTATTGCTTAAGGCCATGTCCTGGTGAGCATACAAGGCTATAAAATGTAATAAAAGTACTCTCTCTGCCTTGTGTGGAATGTGAGCTACTCTGCATCTTTCAAATTTTCAAACTTTGATGTCAATCAAAGAGCAGTCACCAACTGAGAATTTTCATATACATACACTAAAAATCTACTTTGGGGTGATGACTGTCTGTCTTTAAGGCTAAAATGTTATTGGTACAGTTTAATACATAAACAGTCAACTAAATACAGGGTGTGCCAAACTATGAAGCTGACTCCTAAAATGACCTTTCAATTAACTGCACCTGAGAAAGATATAAAAACCATTTTTACGATATATGCTACATTGTCAAACGGCCGGACTCAGGAACTGGTCCCGAAAGAGGGCTACTGCTTGGAATTGGAACTGGCTCAGAGTCGGCATAAGGTGGACTCGGATACAGCCCCGGATACATGGTTATTGATAACTAGCCTGTTCCGAAATTGCTGGGTGGTCATGCACATTGCATTATAATGCACAATTTCATATGAAATGTTTCTTTGTATACGTAAAGGAGACCGGAGCTTGTTGACACAAGTTTTGGGATTTATTTGAGGATAATTTTTTCGGTCAAGATCCATACTTTAGTAGGCATGAAGATGTCTTTTAATACAGATGGGCAATATCATAACCGCATTTCATACAGGCGCGGATTCAGAAATTTCGAAAGGGGGGGGGCTGAAAGGGGGCTGAAAGCCCGCTTGAATATTCTCCTAGATTAACATTATGCTAATTTTCGCGTGTTTGTTATTGTTGATGTAGCGAAAAGGGGGGCTGAGCCCGAGGAAGCCCCCCTCCCCTCCTTGGATCCGCGCCTGTCATAAGATCACAGAAAAACACATTGGACAAATTTGTGGGTGCGAGTTTTGCAACCAAGCCTAATGTAGGACAGAGTGTAACGGGGCATGCGGCAAGTTGTAAAGCATTTCATTCGTCAGAGACAACCATGAAAATGGCTGAAGCAAAGTAGTGGAATATTTCATTTTGAAGTATTCAACACATGTAACACATTTCACCGTTATTCTCTTTTCAAAAACACAGAGTTTGGGAACATTTTGTGCCTGAGCACTTTTTCCGTTCACTTAGCACACTGTTGTAAAAATATGCACAATGTAGTCCGGCCAGCACGTCATGTTCCCGAGTGCAGGCAATGAGGTGTTACACCTCCCTAGAGTGGTTACAACATACCCCATTGTATATTTCTGTTTATACCGTGGGTATTTAGTATTACAGACTAGGTTATTTTTAAACAAACTTTCACTCGGTAAACGTGCTTAAATACATCTCTTTGAGACAGAATGCTTAGGTCAGTTTAAGGATGCAGCCTATGCTCTAGACAGAAGACAAAAGTTTGGTAACTAGGACAGAATTTAGTTACCAGAGTCGACAAAGGTATACATAAATTAGCCCATTCGCCTTTGATCCTTCGTGATGATTTAAAGGTTACCTGTAGTGTTTCAACTCTCCACCCGGTTTGTCCCACTAAGTAAAAGAAACGTCAGATACCAGAAAATCAAGTGTAACAATGCTCAATTTCAAAATCGTGACGGGGAAGAACCCCCTGATCCTTCCCCTCCCCTCTCCTCCCCCCTTTCTCAGCAACTTTTGCCGGATACGCTTATTGGAAAGCCCAAATTGCAGCACCGGTCACACTGCATAACAATGGTACTCATACAAAATGATTCGTTTTTACGGTTATATTGATTTTTACAATCCAGGAAAACGCATCTAACAGTGTTCGATTTCACAAACTTTTTCCAGACCACCCCCCCCCCCTCCGTGTCTCAATCATTCTACCGGTGTACGATCATATGAGCTTTTGCCGGGTATGCTTATTCCGAAATAAGAGTGGTCACGCTTTACAACCCCGGTGGTGAAAGAAAAGATGTTAGCTTATGTAGTAATCCTGAATTCCAATACCAGCGAATCTAGTAATGTTTGATTTCAAGAAAATTTTTGCCCCAGACCCCTGTGTCTTGACCACGGTACCGTTGAATGATAATAAGCTCACATTTTTGGAAGGGGGGACATCTCCAAAGATTACATGCACTACATTTTAATACTAGCTCCTAAAACTAATAGAGTCTGTACCACAGTGAAATAATGAAAAGATTGCTACCAGTATCACCTCTATCAGACTTTCGGAAAAAGCTCTGACATGCACAGTCCTGATCACTATGGCCCAGTGAAAATCAAAGGTCGGTCTCTGCGGGCCAAAAAGTGGGTCTCAAATCCAGTTCAATATGCTTTTGTAACAATATAGACCAGACATGAACAACATTTGAAATGAAAAGATTCCCCCAATTTTCTACGGAGTTCCCGAGTTTTTGATCGAATGCCTACAAAATGTGCAAAAATTTTCGCGCGCTTCGCGCGCATGCAGTGCTTTAGTGGAATCCGGTTAGGTATGCCTTTGTAACAGTAAACCAGACATGAAAAACATTTAAACGGAAAAGATTGCCCGAATTTTCTGCTGAGTTTTCGATTTTTTAAACGAATGCTCAAAAATGGATCCACGCCTATGTAATAAGCCTATTGATTGATAAGCCTATATTCCGAAAAAGCAGTGGTCCCACTTCATATAGCAACTATGATGCACAAAAACGATGTTTCCTTGTGCATTCATCTTGATTGCCATGAAATACCATTTTTCAGAATTGTCAAATTTTAAGCTTTTCCCGGAAACCCACCCCATCCATCAAGGCTTGGTACATATGACGCTCGTAGCTTCGAACTTTGCCCTCACGACAACTTTCAAAGATCTCGAACCAGTAAGGAAGTTGAAAGCCATATAGTTAACTGCAATATTGCATTCTTCATGAAAAGGCATTGGGCTATGTCAACGCTGTAGACAAAACGTGAAACTTCTTCTAGGGAACTACTTAAAAACAGTACTTTCAAAAGGTGTTTAGGAATTAAGCATTTTACCCCAACTTTTAAAATGTGCTTACAAAATTAAACACACCGTGTCAAATTCATCAATGTTTTGTTTTGAATCGCGTTTAACTGCTAGGGACAAAGTCTTTATTTGGTTAACATGTGTTTTTACTTGGTTAACCTGTTTACAAAGAGGGGGCAAAAAAGTGTTTAGTTACTAAACGATTTTTTTATAATGCACATACTAAAGCAGTACCGCGGGCTGCATCCGGCTGACGATGGCTTTGCCTCGGCCACAAACAAATTTTAAAATATTTATTGAAAAACGATTACAACATACTCAAAAAAGGAACGCAGCCAAACAAATACGGAAAGGGCAATGTGCCAAATAAATACCTAACAACTACTTTACATGGTCTGAATTCCCCACTACCATGTCCTAAGCACTTGTTTGAAGTGTAAAATTTTAAAACGTAGAATCTGAAAACAGAGAACGAAGAACTGGGAAGTGCCATTCCTTCAATAAGGAGGCAACTAAGGCAAAAAAAAATCCTTCTTACACCCACGCTCCAAATGTTGTTGGCTCTTCGTTTGAATATAGTGTTATGAATTCCCTTTAGGGGAATGGCCTCCTCCTAAATGGAGAAACCTTTAAAAAGGCCCGCATATTGTAGCCCGCTTCAAATTCAGTACGGTACTTTGTTAACTTGACAATAATCATCAAATATTTGAGAACCAATGTGCTAATGCATACATACGTCAAATGTTGGAAAATATATACGTAGCCCAATGGAATCAAAGCGGATTCCCCACTGCTCGGAAATCGAACAACCTTCCTACAGCCCTCAGCTTACAAGAATTTCTGATGTTTGGTGTGGACCTAATGTGCGAGGTACGGTATGACCCCGTAGCCATGTGACCCCGTAGCCCTTCCTGTGACAGCTTCCACAGGAGGGGCGAAATACATTTTCGGGGTGGTAAGACGTGTTAAATTGTATTAAGGCAATATCCATTTCAAATTTTATTACGGGAAACCATTTTCCAGGGGTGCCGCCCCTGCCCCTCTTGACTACGTGCGCAAATAATTTTTTTCTTTTACAACAGTATGCCATCCACAAGTAGGAGCTAGGACATTGTAAATAAAAGTAGCTTCGCGTCTGGACTGTTAATGGGTGTTCAATGTGATACGTCAATCATTGTGAAATGGTTTCGTGACAAAACGAAAAACGTATATCGCAGTCAGTAAAAATGATAGTCATGCATAGCTTTTAAAGAAACAGACATTCCTTTCAACAGAAACAACAAAAGGTATATTGTTAAAGATAAGTCTTTGTTATTCTTTGTTTGTTGCTTTTTAATCTCTTTCAGAAACAACCCCCGCTATTTCTTTTTCATCAGTTGAGTGCAAAGTCGTTACGTCGACTCCTACTCAAAGTCTACATGGCATTGCAGAAGGTAATAAAAAGAACTTTTTTCTAATTTAGCCACTGTTCACGACAAAATGGCCCACAATAGGACTTTTTCAGGTGGTAATGAAGTTGCCCTGTAATAACATGGCAAAGTTAAACTAAACATCTTTAGTCATAATTAGCATTTGACAGCTTGTTTTGAAACCCTTTGAAAGCAAGTCAACCGAAACAGATTTCCTGTTATGATCGTCACCTTGAAGCAAAGTCACTATTAACATAACTTACTACAATAACGTGATATAATTCAGGTGCAGTTCACGCGCACGTGTTCAAAACCTTGCCGCCTTCCCCGTTGTCTCAAGGTGTCAACACAGCGTACTTACTCGTACGACTCAAAGACTGGAAGTTTCCAAAATGCACACGCCTTTTATCCATCAGCAAAAAAAAAAAGGTTATTTCAAACTTGCTGTCTGTGTCACGCCCCTGTCCCTTCCAATCCATCGTGCCCACCCACCATGTCTTGCAAAGGATCATGCGATAGCCATAGACTTCTATTCACAGTGGTTTAGCTAGGCCTACAATTGTGCCACCTACTGCGGTCCTCGAGTTTGTCGTCCTCATATTCACGGAAAATCCTTATTTTCATTTAAGTATACCGTACGCGTTCGGGATACTTTTCTAGAGAGGTGGACCGTTTTTGCTCGTACTCCTATGCAGTAGACTAAGAGTGCCGTTCCAAAAAGTGTTGCCCGCTTGGCGGACGTGTATTACTCCTGCACCTATATCGGCTGCACTGGTAATATCGAAGTTTGTAGAATATGTACGTCAAAACAGGAGTACATATTCGACACCTGCTATGACGGTAACACAAAGTGTGGCTAGTGTAATTAAGATTTTATCCATTATACACACCATGTTGTAAGGTTATGTGAAAAAAACCTCCAACTTAGCTAATAAGCTAAAGCACAACTTAGAAATATATTCCTCTCACACTGCGAAAGTGAAAGGATACTAGCCTGCGGGTAGGCTACTACTCTTCAATGTAATAAGTTTTTTTTTGGGGTACTTAAAGTCGACCAGTCCACCACGATAACACAGGTCACTTCACAGTCGAACAATAATAAAAAAAAAACACAACCAACGCTTTGCTAAGCTACCGCCAACTAATAATTATACGATTGCCACTCAAGTTTGATAAAAAAAGGGTGTTAAATTAGGGAAAGCCTTGACTAATTATTGGAATCAAATGTGACAAACTGATGTTAACCCTTCGACAAAATAAACACACTTAAAATAGCTGAATGGCTGCTGACTTGCTGAGAATAAAAAGAATAAAACCGTCCGGCCTTGACCTTTGCGTAGTTCCTTCTGCCATTAAAAACAAACCTAGCAAATTCCCGCGCTATGTGGAGCAGCTTTTTAAGAAAATACTTCCGTCGGTGATTTCCATTCTTTACTCTATCTAAACAGTCACAAGTGTCCTCTCTAATTTGCAATGAACGAATTTCCCCAGACGAATCTGAAGTATTTCGCAGAATTGTGAGCCATAATGAATCACTAAAAATGAAAGCGTTGTCAGGGCATTGTGTAAAATGAAGTGGAAAAGTTTAAAAATAGGGACCTCATCCACGAGGTTGATAAGGCCATAATCGCAAGATCCTAGGTTCTCAGAAAATACATGAGGTAGAGCTAGCCTTACAAAACATACACGAGCAACACGACTTCGAAAGAACAAAATGTGCCGAAAGATCTATTTAAAAATTTCATCACTTGTAAAAACCATGTTAGATTAAAAATCTAATAGCCAAAGCCTGGCAGAATGTGTGTGTGACATCAGAAATAGTTGCGTAGCTAGACATTTTTTGTGAGGACAAAGGCCAAAATTTTCCGGTTATTACGGTCTTCAAATAACAATTTTGCTACTAATGCATTTGTAAAAGCTGAACAGGGGATGTCGAGTTTGCCGCACAAGCGTTTTGGGAGTTTGACTTTAAACTTGAGTGCTGCCCTGGGGAGAGGTGAAAGGGGAGGGACCTCCCCCCCCCTTTGGAAAATTTTAACGACTTTAAGCTTAAATGCAAAGTGTTGCTATATGTTTCAATATTTTAGGGTATTATAAACCTTTCAAAACAAGCTCTTTATTAGTAGTTGAAGGTCAAGTATACTAAGTCAATGAAATGCTGGTATTGTGAGAAATGCGTGCACAGGCATGACCATGGGTGTCCGTAGGAAAATGCCACCTAATGAGACACCATATATTGGGTACGCGCGAAGCACGCCGAAGTTTTTTGAACATTTGGATTGCATGTAGGCTACAGTTGGTTTTCCGAATTGTTCATGCCAGGGTCGGATTTACCTTGGGGGTGGAGGGTAACCATGATCATATGATGGGGCCCTTTTAGTGTCATGTCGTGGCATCATTTGTAGGGTGGGACTAATACGTAACACTGTCTAATCCGACAGCCACCATCAGTTGGCGTGTAGCATACAAAGAAGTTTTTGGCAAAAAGGCCGATCCCATCAGATTGTCGGAAATGGCATTTCCCAGGCCTTTCAAATTGCATATAGACTTTTCTATCTTCCATGACTTGGATATTTTTTATTCCCTCCCCCTAAAGAGGGGCAACTAAGACACATTTTATTTAATAAATTATGTGAAGGGGGGGGATAGAACTTGACATACTATGTGTTAATGAAGAAACCCAAGATAATATATTCACATTACATGGGTATAGAAATCCATTGAAAGATGGTTTTGACAAGTCCCAGTTTGTGTTAATTGCAACTACCAGACGTAACTGCAGATAGTACAGTAATCGTTACACCAATAGCCACATACAAGAACGTGCTTGGGCATTCTGATGGTAGCCGCGGTATATGATGTGTGTATGCGCAAGAAAATCCAGTACTGGGTATTTCACCTTTCGGCGAAGGACCATTATCTGTAGTCGTGTTAATACAAAAAGTTTCAAATGAAATGTGTAACTATTAAAAGTAAACATTCAGTCCCAGAGATAGGAGGTTTGGATTGCCGGAGGGGGCGAGAATGGTATTTGGGGGAGCTTCGTAGCAAGTAGATACGGTACCTAATACATCGATAGTACCACGCTAGAGCTTCTCAACGTTTTCTTCTTGATTTTGACTTGGTTGAAAACTTTTCCCCATTCTCTCCTCAAATTTAGTTTTTTCTCAATCATTTTCTTTCCTATAGTATTAGCATGAAGGCAAAATACAATTCACTTAAGGTTCGTGTAACTGATGGGTGTGGATCCACGATTTAAAAAAAAGGTCGTTGGGGTTAGTGGTTCACGTTGTGAGAGTGAAGATTAAAGGTAAGAAGCCCCGAAGGATGGCTGGGGGTCTTAAGAAAAATACTGAAATAAACCACAACCAGTGGCGGCACAAGGGTTTATAAATTGGGGGTTGGGAAGGGCAGGCGAAAAAATTGAGGGGAGGGCAAAATACTGTGCATGAGCGTTGCTCCTGTAAGCTGTATACCTTTTTATAAGAGGACTGGGGAGCAAAGGCCATGACTGGGGGGAAAATGACCCCCATGCCACCCCTTCCACTTCCTCGGTGACGCTGCTGGTCTCAACCTCCTGAAATTACTTCGAAACAATCAAATGATCCGACAAGAGTGGAGAGCGTTACATGCTCGCCAATCTGACAAAATGATATGCCCTTGTGTAATTTTTGCCGAGTAATGTCTCGTCACTGCAACGCACAGTTGCACTGAAAAATAAAAAAATAAAAAATCAGAAATGGGAAGTCGAATCGTTTAGTAGTGTAACTTTAGTGTACCTTTCTTGTGCTCAAACTGCATTTTACTCAATATCACGAGATTGTTTATTCACACCTTTCTCATCAATATAATAGAGGTTATTATAATATTGCTTGTGTTTGACGTGTTCTTAGAAATATGGCCCTCCATTGTGCTAGACTCTGATGAAAATAACAAAAGAATAGCAACACAAATAATTACTGCCTGGAGGGTGTCACCAAACTAGAGAAATGTTTTGTAGTATTGCTGATATATATACTGACACTTTTAGAAACAAAGTCCCCCTCTGTGTTATATTATCACAGAGCCCCCCTCTGTGATACTGCTATTTAGTAGAGGTTAGTGACACTAACAAACACTGTCAACTGGAATTCCCCTCAAGTTCACGAGTTCACACAGACACCTCTATAACGAGAAGATCCGATTATTTGCCATGCAAATACAAGTTCCTCGTTGCTTAAAGTTTTGGTGACATGCCACCAAACAGAGCTGTTTCACTTGTCAGTTCAAGAATAAAACCCCCAATGAAAGATCCGTTGGAATTATTTCAGGATGGTTTACAGTTCTTAAGATATATGTCTTCAAAGTTTGGTTTCTGAAGTAACTTATTGCCTATGCAAAGGTAATGATGTGGAGTGTTGCACAGTGTTAAGATTTCTTTTGTTAACCCTTTATAAATTATCTCTTAATTTACTGATCAGATAGTTTGCAGTTTGGTGAGTGACATCAATATTTCCCAAGGAAACAATTTTAACTTACATAATAAACCCCTCAGGGGATAGCAATGCTAGCAGTGTCCTTGAAATGAAGGTTGAAAAAACCAAGGCTAACATTAGCCAAATATGGTATGTCCCTCTTTCGATGTCACATATTTGCATATTTAGCTCGTGTTTATTCATGATACAAGTGTGAAACAGAAATTATACTGTAAAATGGTCAATATTTGATGGGTTTTAATGAAAATTGCGGCAATTTTCTGAATTTTTAATGCTTTTTATATCAAACATCCAACTATGTTATTTTTATCTCACCAGATCTTTAACATATCTTTACTTCAGTGAGAGGTAACAATTCAACTGCTGATTGTCATAAACAGTCAGCAGAGAAGATGTAAGCTACACCTAGGTTCTGAAGTGGCAGTCTGCAGGCCATTTGTGGCCAGTGAAAGATTCAAAGTGTCCAAAATTTTCATTAGACAACAAGCTGTTTCATGAAGTCCTGGCTACTACCATAAATTTTAGTAAAACCCAAGTTAAAGTGGCCCTCTGCCTGAAACACTTGATAACCCTATATTTTTTCTTCTTTGTGAAGAGCCAGTGAATTTGTTGTACAAGGCATTACTTTTACTCCAGCTATTAAACTCATTTAATCTCTACATAATTAACTTTCAAAAACTGATTCCCATACAGAAACATGAAAGATGTTCTGTCTTTATTGTCTTAAACAAGAAGTAAGCCACACCAGAATTTTGAGTGTCATTTGAAAGATACATGTGATTAACTGTAGCACTGAAGGTTAGTATCTGCACATGCCTGTACATGTATGTACCTCCCACAGAGCCATATTTGTCATCATTATGTGTCATTGTACTAGTCTTCTAAAATAATGTGGGCAGTACATACATGTACAGGCATGCACAGATACTAACCTTTACCGCTGTGGTTAACTGCAGGTCTTGAAAGATACTGTAATGGATTGACTACAACCAAGACTTACTGTAAAACATCAATATAAAACAGGTAATGAAGGTTATGTCCACAGGATGACCAACAGGGAGAATCTACCTTGTATGATGACTGGTTTCCTTAAAAATTACCCCCAGTTCTGAATCTTGCATAAGGTAAAATGTGGAAAGCCCCTTTGCATTCCATAAACAAATTCTGAAGAACAAACGGATCCCAGCGACCATGGGACAGAGCATCCCTTTACTGTTACATCTTGGCCTCATCTATTATACTGACAGGGGTGTTTTACAATGTTAGTTCACACGTACTGTCATCTCTATGGTAGACGAAGTGTTGTATTCAAAATGACTTCCTTGGGACAATTTTTGAATACTTCAGAAATTGCTACAGACAATAACATTTCAAGAACTACACTCCATTCATTGCAGCAAAATGCAGAAAATTAGTCATCCCTTATATTGTAATGGACCATTCTAGGTCATCCCATAACAGTCATGAGCCAAACAAAAATCAGAAGTTGCTGAAATAACAGCAAAAGGTTTCATTACAAGTTCTTAGTAAAAGCTTTATAGCAGAAGTTATCCGCTTTTTAGTAACTTCCACTGTCCAAGTGTCACTACTAGAGATATTTTGATGAATGGGTAAAGAAAACAGCGCAGTCCATACTTACCACCCAGCCCCCTCCCAAATAGTGGCCTGATCCTAATATCTTGAGCTAACCTTGTCTCAAGTATTCTCTGTTGAGCTTTACTGGCATTCTTTAAATAAAATCTTTCTTTGACTTTAATTGTCATGCAACTTTAAACTATTATCCTAGTGAAGACTTTCATTAATTTGAATTGATTGCAGTTTTCCTAATTCTTCACTTGATCCACCAGTCTCAAGGATGGCTTCTATACTCCTGATTCAGTTTCTGCCTTTCCTTCTGAAATGGTGAATGCTGATCTGCATAGTTCAAATCCACCCCCCAAAAGGGGGGTCCTCACAGGCATCTGCACTAGACGGTTCCATACTTCACCTTCATCAGCGGTACCAGTTAGGTCAACATGGTGTTCCATCATTTGCCCCCTTCCAATTTTTTAGCAGCAAACTCCTCCTCAATAACCTTTCTCTTCTCTTCCACTTCCTCTAGGAACGGTTCCAGTTCCTCAGCTGATAAGGTCCTTACTACTTCTATACCAATAGATCTCGCAGATCCAATTATAAGTTTGCAGAGTGTCTCCATAGTAACAAGTTCTAAATTTTCATCCTGTTTTTTTATTTTAGCTATTTCATAGACATGCTTCAGTGTAACTTTTCCAAAGACTTGTCTCCCTGTAATAATTGAAATGATGAGAAAAGATGTTATTGCACATCACCCATGACATAGACAATGACGACATTTACTGCATAGAAAAGACAAAGGTCAATGGAAAAATGTAATTTACCCAGGCTCATAGCCAGTTTGTCCATTTTGGAGGAGTACAGTATCGGTTGGAAGGGTCAGAGTTTGTTCGGGAGGGGGGGGGGCGGCATTTGTATGAATCAATGTGAGGGAAATTTGGAGCACCATGCACCCCCTTCTCCTGCCCCCACCCAGCTCTATGCCTGATGACACCTATCCGAAGCCCTGTTTGGAGCTTTTAATCATAGGATTATTTAACACTGTTGGACCAATTATCAATTTTCCATATTGGTATCTGCTTTCATAAATCATACTGCTCCAATATTGGTTTGTTAAATACTAGCTCAATTGTAGATTACTACGGACCAGATAAAACTACTATGTGATAAATATGTAAAGATTCTTAACTCAGTTAATGAAATGTCATAATGTTATAACGTATCATAATATGACCTGACTGACAGTCAGTGAACTGAATCCATTTATGGTACAAACATAACTCTAGGTTTCATACACTGTACTTCTTCAAGATATCAGAACCTGATAAACATCAGCTGATACTGGCATGAGAAATATCAGATAGCACTTAAAGCTGATATTGGCATCTGTCATACACAAACATTTAAATCACACTGAAACTGATTACAAGTAAGGTTAGTAAATTAAAATAAATATTTTCATTCCTATTGACTCTCACCTGGCTGGTAAGCTCCCTTACTCATACCAGCTGCAAGTTTAAGAAAGTAAGAAACAGGTGGTGTGTTGAATTTGATATCATAGGAACGATCCGGCTGTGGAATGTCAATGACAAAATATAAGTTTTTAATACTACTCCTGTTTCTCTACAAGAACTCTTCACTGATAAAACTTCTTATATCAATAAAGACCTATTTGACTTTCATGAGGAAACAAAATGATACTGTGTCCCATGTATTTATAAGAAAATACCATCTAAATTTTTGAACACAAAAACGTATTTCTGACAAATGGAATTCTTATGTTGTGCCCATGATAGAAAAAGCAGTCAGCACTCGAAGATTCACACAAATTATTTCTTAACAGAATCTCTTAGGGTAAAACAAAATAGAGAGCTAACAGTTTGACCAAAAAGTCTATGAATGATTGCCATGTATGGATGCAGTTTGCTTAAAGTACTTTTCATGGTACTAAAGTATTTACCAATTTACAGCACACCCTGGCCTATGTTTCAAATTCCATGGCACAATAATTTTCGTCAAGATAATAGCACTTTTGAAGATACTGTACTTACATTTATGAAGATTTTACAGGGTAGTGGAACCCCTGGTTTGATGTGTTTAGTCTTCTCATTAAAATCCTTGCAAAACTGACCAATGGCAATTCCTCTCTGAAAGTAAATCAAATAGTAAAATGTTCAAGTTTTCATAATTAAACTCTGACTTGCTCCATCAATTGTTTGTTGAATTTATATATATAAATGCTGATCAAATTCACACCTACCTCTAAGTACTACACATAATGTGTGGGTTTCTATTGAATCTGACATGAGCACAGTAAACATTCTGTATGTACAGATCAATGACTAAGGGGAAACATAGGATGACTGGCTTTGTTGAAGAGAAATTTGCTTTCAACTTTACTAATAGAAATTCTTCTTTAGGCCCAAACCTTACTTTTAATAGGAGCCAAGCAATTTTTTTCCCCATCTTCTGCATGATGCCTGATTTTCCTCAAAAGTATACCACCAAAATGTGCTACCTAATTTTCATGCAAAGACCTGGTCATTTTTCCAGCTTTACAACATCCAAAACTGAGGTTAATGTCGTAATGAGTGAGAATTTTTCTTGATTTGAGCACAAAACACTGACATAATAAGCTAATGGGCTAATTTTATCCGTTTCTATAAATGTTGTAACTTGTTATACCAGGGCATTCCAGATAGTCTTTGATGGTACATTGTCTAAAGTTACAAAAAACATCATGCATAATTTCCATTTCTAATGTTTGTTGATTCCAAAATGGCCCCTGCTCTTGAAAGTATGGCATCCACTTCTGCCACAGTCTTCATGAACAGGGGACCAAATGAGGGCTGTGAAGGTGTAGCAAAACAATTAAATGTTTAATTGCAAAATTTTGTGATCATTTTGTAATTTAAAATCATGATTATTGCCTACGCAGTGTGCAGAAGAAGCTCTGGATGTTCATTTTTTGGAGCCTACAGTACAGAGTATTTGAAAGCACATGTAGGCCTAATTTTGCTTGGGAAAGACTGTCACAAAACACTTGAGATTCACAGAATGAAATGAAAATGGTTTCTGAGAAGGCAAGATGGACAAACTCTGGGGAAATTCACATAAGGTGAAGTGGATTATAGAACGGAAGTAAAAAAAAACACACTTGCGACCAATGGCAAGTAGTTTTTTACTAAACGTTTTTCCAAAAGGATCATTTTGGATCAAAGCCATAGATCAAACCGTGGATTGGCTGGCATCATGTTCAAGATAGCTTCATGTTAAACTTGTCAAAGTCACTATCCTTAGTAGCTGAGCTAAGGACACAAAATCAAAGTCACATGAAGTCTTGGACTAAGTTCATTAAAACATGTATATTCACCCAGTTTGATACTTTGGCATCTCATGATTTAGAGAGAAATTGCATTTTCTGCCTTTTTAAAATAACATCCTGTCCATGCATTTAAGTTTATGGCAATGTGTAAATAATTTTTCCTAAAGGTTTCTAGAACTTAACATTAAAGGCATATAACAAATTTGCAAATTATCATCAAATAGTCAAATCATTTCAGAAACATTGCTTTATGAGTTCAACATTAAGATTTTGCTAGAGTTGAAATTAAACCACAAAAATAAATTTTGAAGAAATTTAAAAAGCAATGCAAAAATCTACCTGAATGCACCAACAAATTTGTCATGAATGAAGTCCTTGAGCCATTCCAACTTACAGCACAAACATTATTTAAGTAAGGTGTCATCTAATACAATGTTGAAATCTGTAAGTCCTCACAAGTTTTGCTCACATTTGTAGTCACCTACAGTAGTGTCATAAATTGTCTTCAAGGCCTAAATTTGGGCAAAAGTGCCATCAACTTAAACACTGCTGAGGAATTTTCTTTGCCTCTCTCTGGTTTCCTGAAAGTTTAAGCTGCTAGTCCCTCCTCAATTACTTTATGACATATGTAAAGGCTAGAATCATGAGATTGAGTGTGGTCAGGAACTAAGCAAATCTACTGTTACTCTATTCTGGGTTAGACTTAAAGGGAAAATGCAGTCCCCCAAATTTGAATTAGTGTCCCCATCATCCTAATTCAGGAATGGCTCCTATCAATCTTGTGACAATATTTTTGTTACTTATTTGACAAATTCATACAGAATAACTCCTTGGTTTACCTTCAATATTCAATGTTTTTGTACAGTTCACATAATAAAAAACACCTGTGAGTGTAATAAGAGATTTGTAAGATTTAGAAGATTTTTGAAAATAAACTTGGGGCAACTGCTTTCTCCCTTTAAGCCTGAATGGGCACATTCAAACTAAATCAAAGGAAAGGGCATTGAAAGCAACTGTTACCATTGCCTGGATGTCTTTTTGAGGTGACTGTAGCAAACATCAAGGGCAAGGCCATTTCATGCCTTCAGTGCAGTTTGTTACGTTAAGCCCTTTCTCATCATGCACAAACATTACTGCACCCTACTGTATACTATGAGTCCATCCCAAAGGTTCTAGCTTATGTTACGAAAATTGTTATATCACCAGTTTTTTATCAATGCTTCAGATAGGGCCACTAGCGCCAGATCAAGCATACTGTAAGCGAACCTTATGCATTTGTATGTTTGTACCAATGGCAACAGTATGAGATATCCTTCTGAATCATCTGGGGCCCAAATAAGTGGAAGACTCTTTACAAAATATAAGTAAGTCATTTAGAGTGTTGGTCTCATTCCTTTTTTAAAGGTTACATTCCCTCCACTGAGCCACTGAGCCATGAATAATCACATCATGTAATAAGTAGTATGTAATATTCATGCATGGTGGAGAATCACTCTAGTCCCATCCTAAAGCACAGGTGGGTAAGGGTGTGGCCACCCAATGACCATTTGCAGCAATTTGTCATTTTTGGTATGGCCTGCCTTGATATTTAAAAACCACTTGGCTCTATTATGCGAACAGCGTTTTTAATTATTTTTCCAGAAACCAAACTGAGAAATGCAGTAGTACCTTTAAGTACTAGTTTATCAGTTCACACAACACAAGGTATTAAACTCAGAAACATGCCACATAATATCATTTACTCTGAATACATCTTTTCATTAGCACATTCAACCAAATGGTTCAATTAAGGGTTCATAGCTCCCTACTTTAATCACAATATTTTTGACACCCCATACCTTACATCCAACTGGCTTCCCTCGAGGGAATTATGCCTCAACCCACCTGTCATCAATGTCTATGAACAGAAAAAAAGTAACCTCCAAATTTCTATTGATTCATGGTTCATTTGTAACAAGATGGAGATCCACTGGGTACACATGTAGTTTTTCTTTGAAATATCTTACAAAGGCATTATCCATACATAGTCATGTATTCCAACTGCACACAGCAGTTTGACAAAAAAGGAAAAAAATCCTGATGCCTTTCAGCAAAGAAAGAAAACATTGCAAAAAAGAAATTCAAGCTACAGTAGACCTCTAACTATAACTTCTGGATCATTTCTTCTATTTCACTGGAGAGAGATGCATGAAAAGTTGTAGCTAACTACCTGACCAAGAACAGGTCCAAGAGGGGGACCAGGAGCAGCCTTCCCAGCTTTGATGTAGGTCTTGATGACATTGTTTAACTGCGTTGCTTGCTTGGCAACATCTTTACCCTTTCTTGCAGCCTTTGACATGATGGTTTTTTCTGTCCTGCCAAACAAGAAACCAAGAAGACTATGCAAGTATGAATGAGCAAATTTGTAATCCTGGTTTAATATTTAGAGCAATCATCTTTAAAACAAGCACCACTGTCTCCTAAGATTTGTATTAAGGAAAAAATACAATGGATATTTCAATACTATATGTGTACCTCTGCTCAAAAATTCAATATCAAGTGCTACTCTTGTGCAAACTTCTATCATACAGCAGAAGAAATACTAGCTTTAACTTCCAACAGGCCACTTTTACACAGCAGTAAGATGAAGATATTCCTTGATACTAATGTATAGAAATTATGCACATGACTTCATGGGTCATAAAGAGTACTACTCACAGGAACTGAAGGTACACACTTCTGTTGAGCAGCATGTCTTCTGAGATGGAGGTTATCATGACATTAACGCATGACGTCTATTATGTACCACTTAACTATTGTGCATCTGCCAACGATAATGATGACAATAAAACTGCTATGTGTAAAATGTAAAAAGGATGCTGCTGAAAATAAATGGGCTAAAATTAAAAATTTGGGGGAGAATTGTATCATTTGGAATAAGCCTCTTCAGGAGTAGGGTTATATAAGTTTTTGTGAAAGCCTAAAGGATTCATTAAAAGAGAAAATGCAATTACCCCAATTTGAATTAATGTACTCTGGTCGCCATTTCAAAAGTGGCTCTTTTTAATCATTCAATATTTTTTTCAAGAGCATTGGTACATTCACACAGAAAAACTCCCTAGTGCACAGTATCTTTCATACTAAGTATATTATTTATGTTTGGAAATATCACGAAAGGTACACAAGGTATACAAGGTGAATATGCGGAGATATGTTTAGATTTAGCTGATGCATCAGACTGTTTTGGGGGCCACTGCTTAGGAACTCTATGCTAGCTAGCCTGGATAAGGTGAGTTATGATTTCCGAGCACAAGTTCTTGATACATGAGGATAACCATAGCCTGTCACATAAAAATCCAAAACAGAAGTATGTTATAGAGCTCATTCCCTCTGCAACTATATGTGATTAATGCACAATGACTGCTTCTTCACATGGTCGCTTAACCTTTAATCCCTTAATTAACTCAACCCTATTCAAACCCTAAACATTGCCATCTCTCACATTACTGCCTACAAAACTATGGTATTCAGTTGTCATTACTCATAGCAAGGAAGTACTACCTTGGCAGCACTTCTGAGTTCAAAATACACCCCAATGGGAAACAGAAAAATGATCATCCAAAAATGTGTGGTCCATTGAGGGGAAAATCACAGAGTATGGCCAAAATATTTTGTTCTTGTACTGTACATTGATTCATGATGCACCAAGTCATATCCACACTACCCTGCATAGTGCCTCCCTGTGGCTACCGCCACCACAACTGCTGTGCCTGGGTAAGTCGTTGCAATGAGCTGAATGAGAAAGACTGCCCGCTTCCAAGGTATACACCAACACATGGTTAGTTTAACCATAGCCTATGCAATATCAGAAATGGGTTATAGGTCTGTGTTCCGATGTCTCTAGTCTACATTCCAAAAACCGTACCCATACAGTAACACTCTCACCCTAACCTAACCTCTATCCGGACACCTGAGTGACTGACCTTCATGTAGACGTTCAGAATACAGAGGCGGTGGAACAAAGGGATGTCAGAACAGAGAGCAGTTCACTCAGAGAATGTGTACCTGCATGCATGCAGTACTCGTTTGTTGCTGTACTCATTAGTTACATGTACATGGACTTGGTAGCTGGATGATCAGACTGCATGGTACTACGTGTAATGTACACAGTCCTTGAAATTTTCCTGTTTACTATAAACCAGGGGATCTCAAGTGTGTTTGCAGCAGGCCGCATTTCCCCTAGTTTATCCTTTATCACTGTTGTAGTTGCCAGCAGGAACGTATGCAGGTTGAGAGAAATGGGGTTTAGGGCAAAACCCATACGTAAGAGCTCCGAGGGTGCCTGCAGCAGGTACGGTAGTTGTGATTCTAGGGACTGAGATTCTCAAATTGAGTGGTGGCACTGGTTTCCAAATGGGGGTGCCTCAGCCACAAGGTTGGGGCACATTTATGGATGTTGTGAACTTGTGGGCCATCACTCGAGAACCTAGGCTGGGCTACAATACATGATGACAAACTTCAGGTTGTAGTTTTGTGAGAAACTCTCTACTTTGCACGAGGAATGCCTAATAAAAGTTGAATTTTTGTGCAGGTATGAAGACAGCCAACGAAATTGCATGGACAGAAAACTGGCCTTTTCTGTTTGTAAAAGGAATGGGTTCTCACTCTGGCCAAACTTTACAGTCTGGTAGTGTTAGTGCACTAAAGTTAGGCCTAGGCTATACAAATACACAGGCTAACTACCACATGACATACAGTAGTCTATACTGTAAACCTTCTTCTTTCAAGATACAGTGAAACATCCACAGGGACATTAACTCATATGCATGCGTCAACAGGTGCCTGAGCCCTAATGTGACTAGCAATAAAACTAACTGGGTCTTTATGGCATAGCCCAGGGTTTTCACTCATCATTTTTTTTTTTCAGGAGTCACGGACCCTTCAAAATAAATTTACAAGAGTCAAATTTAGAAGAGAAAGGGTCAAAATAAATTTGAGTTTAATGCAACAAACTTTATTCCTGTTTTTTTTTGTTTATTTTCTATATTTGTGATGCTTTTCCACTATCTTTTTCTTGGAAGACATCAGGCCTGATATTCAATCTGTCGATAATCAATATGGGAATTGGGAAGTGCTACATTTTGTGAATTAATTTGCACAATGAATGTATTGGCAATACTGCATTATCATTACTGACTGTTGGGGCGAAAAAGCTGTGTGTCAGTTTGACCCCAGAAGTTTTGTGTGTGTTCGTCAAAATGAAAGTTGTGCGTCATTGACCCGGGTGCCCCAGTCAGTGAAATCACTGATAGCCTAAGGAGTTATCCATTTAAGACAGTCCCTTTTCACCTCTAGCACATTTTTGGTTAAGGGTAACCAAAATTCTCAATTGTTGACTGCTCTTTGATTGAAATCACAGTCAGAAAATTCAAAATTTGCAGAGTAGGCTAGTTCACATTTAACATAACAGGTTAAAGGGCAAAGGAGGGCTAAGGCCCCATAAGATGCCCTGAAGTCTATACAACCTTAACTGAAAACAAACAACCAACCAACACCAAACGAGCCCAGCACAATTAGATTCTACCAGTTATGGAAGAACATGTCAATGTTAACCTTAAAGCAGTGCACAGATGTGGAGTTAATTACCCACTCAGGCAGACTATTCCACTCGTTTACAACTCTATGAGAGAAGCTGAACTTCCTAATGTCGAGCCTTGCAAAACACTTAACTACTGTAGCTTCTTACAATGGCCTCGAACCTGAGAATTACTTTGAACCTTTAAATAATTGCAAGATGACAAAGGATTCCTTTCAGAGAGAAATTTGAACACCTGAAGCATGTCCTTCCTAATCCTTCTCAACTCCAGGGTGGTGAGCCCAAGATGCTTAAGTCTAACATGATAAGGTAGGTGTTTCACCTCAGGTGCAGTATAAGGCGAGTGGCTCTCCTCTGAACCTGCTCTAATAGAAATTTGTCCTTTTCATAGAAGGGACTCCAAGCCTGGGCTGCATAGTCGAGGTGGGGTCTTACTGACTGCTTATACAGATTTAGTATAATTTTTTCTACTAAAACTACTGAAATTCCTCTTGATCAATCCAAGCACCCTATTAGCCCTAGCAGCAGCAGCTGCACACTGTCTAGATGGCTTTAAATTGCCTGTAGGCCTAATAACTACACCCAGATCCTTCTCAAAAGTCACATCACTCAGAATACTACCATTCATGTTATAATCATAGCTGAAATCTCATGTTATAATCTCAGCATGCAGAGAGTATTCTGATTACACATTAGGACACTGTATGCTCACCAGGATATGGCCTTGAGCAGTAAACATATAGGTCTGTGTTTGAACAAGGAGCAAAAAGAAAGTTTTGGTAGCCTGGGAGGAGCTAGCAAGATTGCATAGTTTGTTAACTGCGCACAGAATTTAATTGTTAAGTATACAATTGCACGCCGACAAACACTTTGTGCCTGGGCTTGGGGTGAAACCCAGCTGGGGATCCAGGGGGCATCGTCTGCTACAAAAAGATGGTGGTTAAATATTGCGCGCCAAATGCCGATTATTGAACCAAACAGAATTATTGCGCACTGATTCATCATAAAATCGGTAAATAAATTGAAAATGGGCAAGCAACAAGTTCCGCATGACTGACAAACTATGCAATCCGGGGCTAGGCCTAGAAGGATTTTGGTGGGCCAGATTGGAAAGTTTGCCCTGCACGGGGGATTTATCCCCCGCGCAAAAATATGAATTTCGAAGTTGCTAGCTGCACAATTTAACAACTGACAACTGCAACCACGCAAACTTGTTGGCAGCAACCATGCAAGTTGGCTGGGAAAGACAATTTCCTGCAATGTAGGAGGTAGTTTTGGCTTAAATTTTCTTGCTATGTTCCGTGCCAACTCATGGTGGCGCTCCGCTTAGATAGTATCGGCCGCGCAATTCTCTTCGCCATTATTAATATCCCCAGCGCACCATTGCAAGCTTTCCAATCTGGTTGGTGGGACCGGAGACTTGGAGTTGGAACTGTCCAGGATGAGAAAATGTCCCCTTTTAAGAAGCAGGGAGACTATTCCAGTCTACTTTTCATTAAGTGCATGTCGGTTTAATGCGAATAAGTATTTCACTAGTAACGAAACTTAACAATAAAAGTTACTGTAGCCTAACGTTAGTGCCTAGGACTGTTTCTTGCTTTGTCTTGGACAGCATGGGCGACTGAACAGTGCTAAGTATGGTTGTGGAAGAACTCCCCACACACATTGCACAGGGAGTATTTTCGCGACATACAACCATACGGCCCTCTTTCTTTTCTGTTTTGAAAACCACATTAATTTGTACAAATACCGTCGAAGCTCTGAGAATCCTTGTTAAGCTATTTCCACTCACTTTAAATACTGAACATGAGCTACATGCCGAAGGATCCGGTGTCTAATTACTAGAACATCAAGCCTCTAACAACGTCAGCCAAATTCTTTCTCCAATTCGTTTTCCTGCGAACTCATGTAAGAGGTAGTAACTATCAACTATATACCCACTCGATACTAACCGATGCTCTGATAGTCGCAGAAATAATTCGAGTAGTATCCTACCGCAACATCGTACCCAGGAAACTGTCTCTCACAGCACCCTGATCGTTCCAAGTAAAATAGGCTTATTACGAAGGGCCTTAGCCTGCCTAGGGGAGGACGGGGCAGGGAAACAGTTGCCCCCTGAGATTCCCGAACCGTAAATGAAAATTGGGATACTTGAGTAAAATATTGAAAATTTCACGTAACCCTGTCGTAATTTTTAAAGGCCCTATAGACTTGGGAAATAGCATCTAACTTGGGTTCCATTTCTCCAAATTTCCGGCAAGGTCTCCGGATCCCAGCCGTTGCCGCATTCTTTGGTGGGTTACTCTTCCTAACAAATGGACAAACTCGTGACATGGTACACAGCTTAAATACCGTATATACGCAGGCTTATATTTACTATTATTTCTCAAACCGTGCCACAACCAGTGGTGCCGCCAGGATTTGGTGATGGGGGGAGGGACCAAAGATGACATCGCAATACCACCTCAGTTAACCCCAAAAGTCTTCTTAAATTGTACCTTTTTGTGCGTCCCTCCGATTATGGGGATCCGTCCTTGTCACTATAGTGTACATAAAGGTGTCGACATCCCCTCCCATTAGGCCCGCCCCCAGGACTTGGGGAGGATGTCCCCCTCCCCTTTGAGAAATTTTCAGTTAAGGTTGCTTAGATGCAAAATAGTGCTACCTTTGAGATATTTTTGAACTGATCATATATGGCTGGAAAATGTTTATAATTTATACTAGTGAACTTCTGTAGGTGAAAGAGGAGAGTATATGTTAGAGAAGGGTGTGTTGTCAACAAACCTTCTGAAGCCCCCCTTTTGGCTACTTTACTGCCTTCTATTCGAGAAGTTCTTACGCAAAAATACCAGAGCGGAGTTCACGGAAACAGTCTTGGACTATTACGAAAATTTTCCTTCACTTCATTATACTGTGCAGTATAAAAGGGTATCTATAATGCTGGCAGACACCGGTTTAGGGCCTCGATCCTGAAAGCTCTGGATTAATTACATAAAATGGCGGGGGCACTGACATGATGTTTACAACCTGGCATCCAATTGATAAATATAGAGTATGATGCAGAGCACTTTACAATTATCGTATTTTTACTAAGTTTGAACGAAAATCAGCTTCCAGCAATGGGGATTGGGAGGGAGGGAGAGTATATGTGCAGGGAGGTGATATTATACCTCCCTGATAGGCATAGCAAAAGGGGTGAAAGACTAACAAGCGCGTTTCAGAATGTTTTTACGTCGTAAGTGTATTAACAATCAGCAACTATACCGATAATGGCTGCGCGCAAAGCGCTCAGTAAAAAATTTGGAAAAATGTATAACGGCAATTAATACATATTTTCCACCAGTGGCGTACAGGGGGAGAGGCCATTGGGCCATGCCCCCTTACTGATCCCGATTTATTTTTTAGTTTCTAAAAAACGTAAATATTGTAACACAAATTTTACTTCAAAAGGTAGAATATGTGGCACCAGATTGCATGTATGGACACCTAATTTTTCAAAAATTTTCAAAGGGACAGGAAACACCCCCTCTCCAGGCCGGTAATCACACAGCATACTGCAACCCGCCCCCCCCCCCCCGTGGGAGAAATCCTGGGTACGCCACTGCTTTAAACCTTCCACATCATGAAACAAATAAGATTGAAAGATCCCATATCGATGCGAGGCCCTACAGAGGGTTGGAGATGTACTTCTGGTTTTCGGAAATGTGTTGTGATCAAAATAGGTGCATGTATTATTACCTTAATAATGGTCAAGTAACGGGGTGCAAACCGTGACGATCGCTGGAGGCACGCCGAAATTTTTCATTTAATAAGATTTCCATGACAAAACCTGCACTCATGCTCTGCATCGAGGCAGTTCCCCCCCAAAACCTATTTGCATAAGCGTACAAGGCAAGGGGGGCAGGGGGCACATGCCCTCACAAATCGGGCAAAAATAGTGGATCCATTCGGGCAAATGAAACAGCCAAGAAAATAAATTATGCCCTTTTGCAACTGACACAGAGGTCTCAAACTTCGGGCAACTTGGTCCAAAATTCTAAATTCGGGCAAAAATTATCCCTAACCCCCAGAAATATTGACCCCTGTACGCCTATGCCTATATGCCAATCACAAGGCCAGTCTTTTACCTGAGAATTCGGAAACAACTTTCAGCTTTTGTTGCTGTGCTTCTCTGGGAGTTGCTACCGGAAGATATTGATATTAAGAACAATATGGACGTAGGGTTTGAAGTGCGCAGAGCGCGCGGGAATTTTGATAGTTTGCGAAGGATTTGCAAAACTTCTGATAGATTGAGAACAGGGCTGTACACAAGTGGGGACTGGGCACTGGCCACTGGCCGGTAAATTCCAAGAAACACTCACCCAGCTTACTGGCTACTAAAAACCTATGACACAGTCGCCATCTCAGCCGAAACCGACATTAGCCACAGTATCTCTGTATCTTATGCTGCATGATCAGTTCATCACAAGGTGCTGAAAAAATATTCTTTGTTGACATGATGGCTCATGGGAGATGCAGTGATTCAACCGAAAGTCTGAAATTATATCGGTACTCACTATTGAGAAGGTTTTAGTGCTGAGAATTGAGTCTCCAATAATTATTTCCAGGCGACCAGTAGTACAAAACATCCCTCGCCATCGGTCACTGAATCAAATTCAGTGGCCGTACGGACTGACAAAATGGACGGTCGCCAATGCGACCATTTTGATCACATTGTACTGCCATGATTGAGAACCATTCGTGATAGAAAACGATAACAAAAGATAAATAACTCGGTCGAAAACACACCTCACCGGGCTCACTCTACCCCCTACAAAAAATCTATAGCTTAAACGCCTTTTGGAATCATTTTAAAATTTTCAAAAATAAAAAAAAATTGAAATCCATTGGGGGTGCACGCACCCCTTGTGCCGGCGCCACTGGCCACAAATACTTTTGCAAAACAGTCTATGATAACCTTTAATTATATGTATAACTCAATAAGCTTTTAGAGCAGGGGTGGGAAACTGTTTTCTCTAAAAGGCCATTTTGCGGATAGTCACAATATCACTCTGCGCCGCCAAAGGCACCGTAGGTGACGAGGTAGCGCAAACCCTTCCCGCTAAGAGTGTGCATGGGGCAGTGGTGTAATAAAGGCGACAGGGAGGCAGCCGCCCCTCTCTACACGGTCCAGGGGGAGCAAAATGAAGGTAGACGAAAAAAGAAAACTAAAAAAAGATAGAAAAACAAAGAATAAGAAAAATGGAAAGAGAAGGGAAAGGAAAATGAAAGCTTGTGTACTTTTCGCGCCCCTCCGCCTCCGGTGAATTGTTAATTCGTGACGGCAAGAGAACTTAAACTAAATTGAACGGTATAATGCGGTCATGTTCATTTTCATTTTTCATTTTCGCTTACTCAAATCAGTGTAAATAACAAGTATTTATTAAAAGGAGTACATAACTCATCAGAAAATTAAAAGAAATACAACAATTGATAAAATAGTTAACATAATTGAAAGAACACAGTGGGTAAAAGAACAAAAAAAAAGGTTAGCACATAAAAAGATAAAGGCACTCAATGGGTAAATAAAAAATAAAAGACGTTAAAGGCTCTTAAAAAATGATGTAGAGCATAGTGCCACAAGGAACTTACAGTTAATTATGTATACATATGCATATATAGTGATTAAGATCATTTAAAGGACAATATATGTAAAAAATAACAAGACATTAAAGTAAAGGTTGCAAGAAATAATGACACCGCCAGCAGGAACTTAAATAAGAGTTTGCTGAGTTCCCACAGGGGATGATCGAGCAGACAGGTAGTCCGGGCCCCGGGCTCTGGGGCGTCACGTTGAGTCACTTCACCCCCTGGCAAACAACCCTTATGACGCCACTAGCATGGGGTACAGTCGCCCTAAGGCGGGTCTTTGGGCATAGGCGTAGGGGGCTGGGGGCTGCAACCCCCAACCAAATTTTTTGGTGAAAATTCGGGCAATATTCTGAGAATTTCTGGGCACCTACTGAAAGAAAAATAATGCAATGATGTAGCTAAAGGTAATCAATAGTTTAAAAAACTTCCTAGGCAATTAAAATAAAGTCCTGATTTGAATTGCACCAGCACCTACATATTCGGTATTAATTCACCAGTGCGTTTTTAATGGTTCAACTTATATCATGATTATCAGTGGTGTATTTGAGGGGCCATTGGCCATGCCCCACCCTCACTGATGCCAATTTTTTCTACCTAAAATACGGAAATGTTTTTAACACAAACTTTACTTTAAGGGGAGCATATGTGGAACCAGATTGCATGTAAGGGCACCTAATTTTTCAAAAATTTTCCCCTCCCCTTAAACCGCTCCCCAGGCCGGCGATCACACAACATAATGCCTGCCCCTCACCCCCATGAAAGAAATCCTGGCTACACCACTGATTATTATCATTATTATTGTAACGACTTCCGTTAACATTAAAAAACAATATGGAAGGTAGTAACACGGCAAATTAGGCTATTTTATGTAATTGGCATGCCGTGTGATAACCGATGCATGCTTATATGATAAGTACATTAACATGTCGAAAGCGCATGGAGCGAGCGGAAATTTTTGGTTGTATTTTTCGGGCAAGTTGTTACAGCCCCCCAATCCCCCCCCACCCCCCCCATCAACAGTGGCGCCGCCAGACTTTGGTGATTGGGGGGCACAACAGATGATGTCGTAATGGCACTTCAGTTAACCTCCCAAGTCTGCACAAAATGCGTTTTTTCTCGTGCGCTCCCTACGTTCGTACACACAGTGGGGGATCCTTCGTCAGGTGTCACTACACTAAGCTAGGTGCCGTCCTGGGGGAGGGGTCTAAGGGGAGGGGTCTAAGGGGAGGGGGTGACCCCCTCCCCTTTGAGAAATTTTTGTTTATTTAAAGTTGCTTAGATGCAAAATGGTGCTATCTTTAGGATATTTTTGGAGCTGATCACATACCTGTATGGCTGGAAAATGTCCATAGTTTAGTGAATTCTAATTTTTCCGACTGGCTGGATGTTTTTTATCCAACTGAGTGGCGACGCTTAAATATTCGTTTTTTTATGCGCCTGCGCTTTGAATACAGCAGTGAGGATCTTTCCTTTGTCACTACATAAAGGTGCCGTCCTGGGGGAGGGGTCTAAGGGGAGGGGGTGTCCCCCTCCCCTTTGAGAAATTTTTGCTTATTTAAGGTTTCGTAGATGCAAAATGGTGCTATCTTTAGGAATATTTTTGGAGCTGATGATATATAGCTGGAAAATGTCCATAATCTAGTGAATTCTAATTTTTGGTTAGGTGAAAAAGGAGAGCACGTTGTCTAAGAGAAGAATACGTTGTCAACAAACCTCCTGAAGACTCCCTTTTGGCTACTTTACCGCCTTCTATTGGCAATGATTTTTATCCAAAAATACGTGCGTGGAGTCCACAGAAACATTGTTGGAATATAACGAAATTTTTCCTCCCTTTCATTGTGCATTATAAAAAGGCATCTAAGGCTGGCAGATACCTGTATAGGGCCTTCTGGAAGCTCTAGATAAAGTACATAAAATGGAGCAACGACATAATGCTTATTACGTGACATCCAAATGATAATATAGGCCTAGAGTAGAGCACTTTACAACTATCGTATTTTTACTAATTTTGAAAGAAAATCCAGATGAACAGCTTCCAGCAATGGAGAACGGGCGGGAGGGAGACTATTGGTGCAGGAAGGTGATATTAGACCTCCCTGATAGGTATAGCAAAAGGAGTGAAGGACTAAGAAGGCGATTTCAGAATTCTTTTTTTTTTTTGTCGTAAGTGTAATAAAAATCACCATCTATCAAGGGCGTAACCAGGAATTTGTCAAGGGGACGAACCCCATAGACAGATTTTCATCGCCTTGCGCCACCATGGGTTGGCGCAAAGCGCAAGAAAATTTTGGCCCAAAGTGCCTCCCAGATCGCTGGAAATGGCACTTCCCAAGCCTATTTTACAGCATATAAATAGGAGAAACACTAGCAATATTGAAAAAAAAACATTAAAAAAAAACCCAAAATATGCTCC
This sequence comes from Holothuria leucospilota, assembly GCA_029531755.1. Taxonomy (NCBI): domain Eukaryota; kingdom Metazoa; phylum Echinodermata; class Holothuroidea; order Aspidochirotida; family Holothuriidae; genus Holothuria; species Holothuria leucospilota. Next base: position 50,255,255 of record CM055963.1, on the reverse strand, counting down.
AGGGGGCGGATGCCCCCTCCACCCCCTTGGCTATGTGTCTGCCATCTATACCTATAATGGCTGCGCGCAAAGTGCTCTTTAAAATTTTCTGGAAAATATATAACGGCATAATTTCAACTTTTCAAATCATGCTTCAACAACTTAGATTGAAAGATCGCATATTGATGCTATAGGCCCCTACAGATGTTGTGATTATAGTTCCATGTATTATTATGTTAATAATGGTCATAGGATGGAGTGCAAACCGTAAAGCATGCGATCAAAGCGCGCGAAATTTTTCATTAAATGAGATTTCCATGACAAAACCTGCATTCAGAATCTGCATCGAGACACTTTCAATTGCCCAACAAACCTACAGTACATGCCACTCAAAAAGCCAGTCTTTTACCTGTTAATTCGTGAACAGCTTTCAACTTTTGCTGCTGTGCTTTTCCGGGAGTTGCTATCAGAAGATATTGATAATAAGAACACATAGGTAAGGTTTGAAGCGCGCGGAGCGCGCGAAATTTTTGATAGTTTGCGAAGGATTTGCGAAAATACTGATAGTTTGAGAAACATTTGTGATTGAAAATGATTAAATAGATCTATCACTCGGTTGAAGCACACCTCACCCTACCCCCTACATAAATCTATAGCTTAATCGCCTTTTGGGATCATTTTAAAATTTTCAAAAAATTTTCATTGGGGGGGCACGCGCCCCCCCATGCCCCCCCGTGCCGGCGCCACTGCCCATCAACTTGGGCTCCTACGCCTATGCCTTTGGGTTAAGAGAAAATTTGAAAAGTTGGGTATTTATTGAGCAAGTTTGAAAAATCGGGATTTTTATTACAAATCTGCCTAGTGGGGAGGCATATCAAGTTAATCGAATAGACTTTGGCTCCCCAACGAAACTGGAAAATTTCCACACGGGGGAGCAGCCTTTCCCGTTGGGTATGGCACTCCTGCCACTCTTCCCTGGCGAATATTTCTACAAGGTTTTAGAGGCAACTTTAACAGGTGGAATTGAATGTAGCATACCACTAATTATTGCCCCGTTGACTTACACACTAAACCAGGCTATTTCCCCGCCCTATAGATCCCCCTTAGACCCCTCCCCCCAGGACGGACCCTTTATGAAGTGACAAAGGAAGGATCCTCTACTGCTGTATATCGCAGGGACGCATAAAAAGGTACAATTTACACAGACTTTGGGTTTAACTGAAGTGGAATTACGACGTCATCTGTGGTACCCCCATCACCAAATTCTGGCGGAGCCACTGCTTTTATAGAACTTGAACAAGGATCCAGAGGCCGGCTACAAGACAGGCCAATTTTTTTTTTAATAATAAAGGAATGGTTTCGGGGCCTCCACCTATCGCTGCAAGTCATCTCTCTGCTGGTATAGTACTGCAACTGAAGAAAAATCGGGACAGTGAAATGGAAATTTCGACTGATGAAATCAAAGAAAATCTTTCGCTTTCGCCGTTACTGCGCTTCTTTCGTAAGTTGTGATGTTAATGTAGTTGTCCCAAACACGAACATCGCTAGATGTGGATCGTTTGAACATGGCTGATGTAGGCCACCTATACAATTTCCCCTGGAATGGTGAAACGATACTGTTTTTGTATCCTTTCTTACTTGAAGATTAAGTTCCTTGGAAAACTAGTGTAGAGGTAGGGTGAGTGTTTTTTCGAATGATCGATCTTTTAATATTTTCTGTCATGATTTGTTCTAAAGTAAAAATATTTTCGCGCGCTCCGTGCGCTTTTCACTGACCTTTGAAGTATCAATTTGAACACTTAAACAGTTATAAAACGAGAGTCAAACCTGAATCTGGGTGAGTGTTTAACCTAGCTTAATCCCTTCGTCCTATTTTCGTAGACCGTGTTGCATTCATTGCTGATGAATATGCTGCAACTTTCAGTGCCCTGATTATAAATGCAAGGCTTTTAGAATCCTGGAGGTTCATGCTTATAGGGACCTCTTTTCCCAAATGTACGGGGACCTGTAGATAAATTTGGGTGCTCTTATGTGAAGGTCTCTTGCCGTCACAAATGAGCCTCATTTCTGCAAATACAGCTTCCACTCCTGACGGTGACGCGTATAAGTGCATGTGAAGAGGGCGCCTTTGGTATACACATTTCCAACAAAGCAACAATACATCAGTTTTAGAGCAAAAGTGGGTGCCAGAGGTGAGGTATGTGACTAAATGTTGGTCAGACTATGACGGGTATGATTGACGGGTGTAGGCTGAGGCAGCTGGAATTTTCTGGCTTTGAAACCCAACTTAAATTTCAGCTCCTGCCCCATCACCAGACCCTAGGTATGTCCTTGTATACAAATCATACCGCCATGCATAATCATTCTATCCGTTAGTCCGACATAGGTACACCAGATCGTGGGAGTGAGGATAGAAGTGTCAGGTAGGGGCAGTTGACAGGAACTTACGACATTTGAAAGGGCCTATCCCCCGTTGAGAGAATTTGTTCTCCGCCTTTTCTTAGTTGAAGTGCGCATTTTAAAATCGTGATATTTGAAAGAAAAAAACATTTACATGCGGCTTGCAAAGCCTGACAAATGCCACTAACTTCACTCAAGGAGGCATTTGTGACAAAATAGTCTTGATAAAATGCGCGCAGCAAGCCTAATTTTTTTTCCCACGAGGTTATGGGCAAATCTGATTTTCAAAATTTTTTCAAATTTGTTTCTAAATCATGGTTGGGGTTATTTCTAAGGTTAGGGTTACGTGGACTGGGGTTATCTGGCCTGTTCTTTCATAATCTGGCGTCAGAATTACAAAAAAATGGTTCAAAAGCTGTCATTTTGGAATTAGGGGTGTGGCCTATTTCCAAAAAGCTGATTGGTCCATTGGCATGATTTGCCCATAACCTCGTGGGAAAAAAAATTGCGCGCGCAGCAACCGATGGTGATACCCCTCCCCACCCACACACTTTTCAAAGTAGATGTCCCTCACTGAATCTGGCGTGAGTATATAACCAGCTTTATCAAGCCTACATGACCTGGCGCCCCCTGTAGGCTGGGGGTTGTAGAATATGCCCACGGTATTCCCCGCCTGTCGTAAGAGGCGACTAAAGGGAAGGACTTGCACCGGGTTTGGACTGTACAGTATTAAAAATCGAACTTGAAGCGCATTTAAAACCGTATTTAAATTTTACCTTTTATCTAGTTGACACTATATAACACATTCGTGTTGGTGTGTCGTTAAATCTTATCTAACTAACTAACAGTACAAAACCAGGCTATGACAAATTAATGATTAAATTGTCATACCTGTGATTATCTAATGTACATAAAATGCCATTTAGTGGTAGTTAAATGCTTCAGTCTTATGTCCAAAATGTTTAAAATAAGCCAGACCTTCAGGAGTGGTTACCCTCTATATTCCACAGGGCGTTGCCCTGGACCCCAGCAGGAACCCAGCCAGACATCATACCTTCGATGTCACGCGAACCTCTCGCACTACTGCGACGTCGTATAGTCACTTCAAAATGAGACCCAAAAGACAAAACCTTGGGCAGGCACCTGTATGTGGCCTAGGGCTGTGACCGTGCAGCGATTAATCGCTAAACGATCGCACGCGTAATAAACGTTTAGTACAAAGCCACCAACGATTAATCGTAAAACCCGTTTTTTCCGTCCAAAATAAAAAGTGTCTCTTGAAAATAATGGAGCAACCCCCATGGCAACAATGGATGTCCTAGACAAAAGGGGCATTCCGAAAAACTTGTGGACAGGTGTCTAAAACAAAAGTGAAAGTTAAGCCTGTATGAGGAACCTTGTATGGGGTTCACGGATACCATGTCCCCCGACGTCACCAATGCATTTTTAGTATTCATCATGTCTAAGAGCAAACGTTAAAGTCTCTCTATTGCTAGTGGGTAATCGCAGTTAATCGTTAAACGATCGCAAAATTTTGCGATTAAACGTTTAGTAATTTCGCTACACGTTCACAACCGTAATGTGGCCCGCGAGATTTTTCTAATGGAAAGTACGGCCCGTCAACGAAAATATCTATGAACCCCTGTCCTAGATCCTTGTAGAAACTTTTAACCCGCACATGCCACCCCTCTGATTAAAGCTCACAATGTCTGAATGTGGGCTCTTATGGCATTTTCAAATTTTTATACCAGGACCATTGAAATTTTGAGCTAGAACGGTTTGAATGGTATGTACATTTTTCCAGCCCTAATCGCTACTCAAAGACGGCACTTTACAGAGCGTAGTAATAAATAAAAAATTGACACTAAAATTGGTCAATTTGCCTTGAATATTGCACAGTCTCTATTTCAACTCATTGCCTACAAAAACCATATGAAAAATTGGTCACATTTTATTAGTAACACAGTCAGAAACGCAGGGCTGTAACGTCCGAGTACGGACTCGGACTCGATTCCGGACTCGAGTCCATTTTTCATCAGACTCGGAATGGGCTGCAGCTAGACTCGGACTCGGAACCGATTCCAGCTGAGTCCACAAAAATTAAATTATAAACGTATCTTAATGCTATATTGTTACTTACGCACAGTTCAACACATCATTAGTCAGATACAGACAACTAAATTACAGGGAAGGCAGAGTATGAAATTGACTACTAAAAATGACCGTTTTAATTGAGTGTAAGTGCAAAAAGCATTTGTACGAGATGCTACATTGTCACATGCTCGGACTCGAGAACTGGGGGACCTGGAATGGAAATTGGCCCGGAATCGAAGAGTACTCGACTCGGAATTGACCCGGAATGGTGGCCAATGACTGGAATCGGAATAGGCGCGGTTAGGTGGACTCGGATACAGCCCTGCAGGAACAAGCTACCATAAAACTTTTAGGGGACTTTCTTGTCAGGCAATATTTTTCGGTGTAAGAACATTTGAATAAGTGGTCCGCTACCTGGAGTGTATGTTACTAGAGTATTTATTGGAGTACTACGTACCTTACAGACAAAAATGAGGGCGCTCGAGCAGCAAAAACAAAAAAAAAATGAAAGTGTGTACTATAAGATGTACCGCCTTAACTTCACCTAACAAGCAAGCATTACATAAATTTTATGTTACTTACCAGCCCACTTACCCACTACCCTCTTCTTTGATTATTCATTTTTAAAGTCACTTACCCACTGTTGCACACCTGTTACTTTATTATGTAATGACAGGGGCGTCGATTTGATTTTGGAAGTGGGGGGGGGGGGGATCTGGCCTAAAACTTCTCTCTTATCCTGGTGAGGAGTCTAAGAGGAGTGTGCCTAGATGAAAACTTGGTCAAATGTTTCAAAATTCTCGGGCATTATGAAAATTGGGGATATACTTCATTGACTAAAGAAAAAACTGCATGCAGGCTCAGCCAAGGGTGGTGCTTGCTTGGCGGACTTGCCGACATGGGAGTGGAAGCGCGCGTTGCGCGCGAAAAGTTTTTGAAGATATAGAAAGAATTGTGGGCTAAACCCCCCCTCGTCCCCCGTCGAACCGCCTGCATGTATAGTCTTTTGGTTACCTTACTTTTTAGTTTCAGGTCACAAAGTGGGGGGGGGACAAATGTGTTAGCGTCCTCTCCTCTCAAAAAAGTGGGGGAACATGTCCTTCTGTCCCCCTAATCGACGTCCCACATCTAGAGCAGGCGCGGCTTTACGGGGGGGGGGGGCTTTGGGGGCTCAAGCCCCCCCCCAAAAAAAAAATTTTCAAAGGTTGTGTTATGCTATATTTGCGTGTACTGAGAAAAACAAAATTGCCCAATACACTTGTGCACATATTGGTCCAGTGGATTTAGTTTGTCAAGGGAAACTGTCGTCTGTGTCTCGAAATCACATACTAGGTTCACGATTTCATACAATGGAAGTTGGGTCAGATAAGTAACATCTATTATAGTATGTACGTACATGTAAATCAAGTTAACGGATTAAAGGGATTTGCCAGAGGCAAAAATCAATACCTTCAAAACATGCAGAAAACTTTTCTCATCTAGGAGGTGAATTTGAAAACCGCATCTCAATAGCTTGTAGCGTTTGGAAGATATACATTTTCAAAGAAATGCAATTTTTTCTCAAGACGAAGTGCATCATGGGAAACTGTGACGTCATCGCGGCACATTAATTTGACAAAGGCTTGAATTTCTTTATGATATTGACACCGCTGTAGGGAATATTTATCAACTTTGTTTAAATTGTGCCCTACATATGTTGTAGATTTATGCTAAATCTACATGGAAAGATATTCAAACATTCCAGCAGTATCAAATTTCAAGGACAACAGGACTTTCAATTATAAAGAAAAACAAAAGAAATCTGAGGCAATGTGCCCACTTTACACAGGGAGTTGCTATTTGACAAATAGCAACTCCCTGCTTAACATAACATTCTGTGACCTTGATGGGAAGTGGAGGTATTTTGGACAAAAATAAGCAGTCTTTAACATTAGATATCTCGAGTTAGGAAAAGAGTATTGCTACGGGGTTTGAAGGGCATGAACTGGAATATTTTTGTCTTTCACATAGGATCCTAATGAACAGCCACTGGAAAATGCCTTTAATCATCTGTTGGAAGTTCAAAACGAGTCATTTCGTCGCTGATCTCGTCAAGCTATACTAGCAGTCCTTTTAAGTCAAATCTACAGGCCGAATCGTTATTCCCATTAATGTGAACAGGTCCAGTTGCTCGTATCTCTCAGTAACGTTTGCTACATTCTTCCAAATAAAAAAATATATGCCTGTATGTACGTTACATCTATGTCATGGTCAGGGACGGTGCCACTCGGGGGGAAGGGAGGCCTACCCCCCCCCTGTAATTTGCAGGAAAAGAGAAAAAGAGTAGCAAAAGAAGACGGAAAGGAGAAGAAAAGAGGAGGGCGGGGTAGGCCTATGTCTGATCCATATAGTTATAACCCAGAGCTTTCAAAGCCATATTCCGGTTTCTACCAGCCTTTAGATACGATTTTATCATGCACAAATGAAGCAAGGCAAATTTTCTTAATAGTTCGAGAATATTTCTGTGGACTCCACGCACGTATTTTTGCGTAAAACTTTCCCCGACTAGAAGGCAGTAATGTGTCCAAAAGGGGACTTCAGGAGGTTTGTTGATACATACCCTTAGACAAAAAAGGCTCCTCTTTCACCTAACCAAAAATATTAAGAATGTTTTGAAGCCATATGATCGGGTCCAAAAATATCCCAAAGACAACACCATTTTTGCATCTAAGCCAGTGAGTCACAACTGGAAAAAAGGCCGTGGTCGTCTCGACTTGAACCAATTGGTTGGAAACTGGGACGTTAAACCTCATCTAACTAACTAACTAACTGCATCTAAGCAACCTTCAAGTAACCAAAATTTCTCAAAAGACCCCTCCCCTTAGACCTATCCCCTAGAACAGCCCTCTTTTACCCAACCAAAAATTAGAATTCACGAAGTTATGAACATTTTCCAGCCATATATCAGTCAAAAAATAACCCAAAGACCGCACCATTTTGCATCTTAGCAACCTTAAATTAGCAAAAATTTCTCAAAGGGAGGGGAACACCCTTCCCCTTAGACCTCTCCCCTAAGAAAGCCCTCTTTCCCCCAACCAAAAATTAGAATTCACAAAGTTATGAACATTTTCCAGTCATATAGTAAAAAAAATTATCCAAAGAACGCACCATTTTGCATCTTAGCAACCTTTAATTAGCAAAAATTTCTCAGAGGAAGGGGAAACCTCTCCCCTTAGACCCCTCCCCCAGGACGGCGATCACTCAACCCATGTCCCCTATCAAAATAACCTTGCACCGTCCCTGGTTATGGTACTGTTTTTATTATCATTGGTTTCAGCGTGCGCGTGGCCGATTTACATATTTGAGAGAAAATTTTATGATTCTTCTGTTTCAAGCCCCCCTAAGCCCCCCCCCCCCCAAAAAAAAAGTCTCGATCTAGAACCGCGCCTGATCTAGAGTCGATAGCGTTAAAGTAAATAAAATACACTCTTCTCATTTTCAAGGGTATTTTTCAATTTTTAGTAAGTATAATTTAGAGAAAAGGGTAATACCATGTGTAAAGCCATGTACGTTTCACTTACCCATAGACTTAACCCGCGTTATAAAAGCGTCATTTCCCGCAAGAAAAATTCACTCACTCCGCCGGTAAGTGGGTGAGCGTTGCGAACAAGTCTTAAACATGACTGTTGCACCGCAAGCGGATGCATCTATCCCAAGAAATCTTCAATGAAAAATCTGGCGGGTTTTTTTTAATAGGATACCAAAAAAAGAGTTCTATGTTTATTCATGTCAATTTCGAATACCGAGAAGGCAATCCAAAGGTCCCTCCCGAAATCCTATACTCAATGAATCCAGCTGATTCATCGATCTTGCCAATATTAATTCACTTCCAGTCCTTCAACCTTTCCGTTTTAGGCTGAAAGGCAAATAAAGGGAAATTTTACGTATAGTTAATTTCTCGAAAATTGAGTAGGAAGTGTGAGCCCTTGCCCTCGGGTGGACCAGTTAACTAGCCGACTTTGCTTTTACTTTTCAGTCGGTTATGAGACCCTACAAACACAGTACGTCCAAAAATCGTTTTGAAAACACGTTCACTACGTTCTATAAACGTTTCCTGTGCTGTGTTTGTTGGGGGGGGGGGGCGGGCCTCAGTGTCTAGCTTTGAAAAACTAGCAACCGTGATGTTTTTTCTTGTGAAAATTTTTTCCCTCAGTTCTTTTGCTTAGTGTTTAGCTTGTCCGTGTAGCTAGGCAGGAAGGTTGTGTTGCCCCAGAAGTACACGTAAGGAATCAGTTTACAGACCGATACAGGATAGCAGTCGTTTATTCTCTGAGCTGTTGTCCTGAACTAAGTTTTTTTTACGCCTCTGCAAATTTTGAACTTCTTTGTCTATTTGAAGAAGCAATCAGGTGGTAACCATGCCAGAGCTCCAGTTTTTATCATGGGTTTCCAATATGCACTTAGCTACACTTTACACCTGCAAGGACAAGTACGGTAGGCCTAAAGCCTTTCCGTAGTGAAAGATGTAAACTCAACGTCGCGTCGAACATAAAAAGGCCTAAAGGTGCGTTCACACCATTCACGGAGATTTCTTCTCAACAGTTGGGGGGGGGGGGGGGGTGACGATCTTTCAAAAAATTTACTGTGTGAAAAACACAAAGTCAATTGGGGAGTTCTTTGAAAATGGGGGGTTGTAACCCCTCAATAACCTCCCCTGTTCCTCCTCCCCTGGTTCACACCAAAACCGAAATCTGCTGCGTTTGCGGGCTGGACGCGGAATTTTTTTTCCCAAGACAAATAGGGGCAATTTTATTTCAATGAAAATTTAGAAAATCATCCATTTGTTTTGCCCCTCCCGCAAAACGCAGTAGACTTCGGTTTTGATGTGAACGCACCTTAATAATGGCATCACAACCAATGTTAATCATCAATGGCATGAGCTTACAGGGGGTGTTAACAACTCCCTGTTCAAATCCATCATTTTGGCAGTCACAGATCGAAGTAGCCTATATCGTCATAGCGCATCCGGCCCTGTGTATATTGTTGATATCTGTGAGAGGTCTCTGTCAGTGCGTGGCTTTCGTAATATACAGTGTTGAGGACAATTCTTCCACTTTTCCCAAAACATTCCCAAAATTTGGGAAATTGCGAATCCGGGCAGAGAATTATTTCAGGAAATTTCAGGAATTTGCAAGAGTGCGAGTGCTATTTCTTTTGCATTATGGGCACCAAGATCATCCTTTTCCCCGTTTTCTTTGTTCTTGGTTTATGGCTCTGTGCTATCAGTGTTTTATGTTCTCCCATGAGAAAACGACAACTTACAGCATGCAAGGGACTTTGCTCAGCCCCTCTGTATATGGAAAATGCATCTCCCAGTATGCCGTCATCCTAATTCAGGAGTGGCTCCTATCAATCATGTCACAATATTTTTGTTACTTATTTGTGAAAATTCATGCAGAATTACACCTAATCAATTGGTTACCTTCAATATTCAATGTTTGTATACAGAATCATAATGAAAGATACTTGTGAAGGATATATGAGATCTGAAAGCCCCGTACAGCAGTTTTTTTTTTTTTTTTTGAAAATTAACTTGGGGAGCCTGCTCCCCAAACACCGTCTGCCCAAGGAAGAGGGCTGTGTCCAGTTTTGGATGCAAACCCATTATGTACTCTGCTATCATTTATTCATGCTATTTTTTTTTTTTTTTTGGGGGGGGGGTGAGTGCGTACGCGGTACGGTCGTAAGACTGAAAACCTTGACTAAAAATTGAGAAGTCCGATCACTACTGTGTTGCATAGCCACCTGAGCAGTGGACACTTCCAGGGAGTGGGTACTACAAGGACATACTTAGTGTGGGTGGCATATAGCCAGGCTCACCGTACTGCATGATTTAAACGGGACTAGATGCTGCAGCTTCGAATATTCACTAACAATCAACCAGTCTTGTGGCCACATATTTCTATGAATATCCAAAAGAATTTGTTCAGTGGTCACTTGAGCAGGCAATACTCCGCAATAGAGATACTGACTGAACAAGGACTCAGAGGAGAGCCACTCGCCTTATACCCGAGGTGAGACACCTACCTTATCGTGTTAGACTTAAAGGCAGTATGCAGTCACCCCAATCAGGTCGAGTGTATCCTGTCACTCTAATTCATGATTGGCCCATTCTGATCATGTGACAATATTTTTGTTGGTAAATTGTGAAATTCAAGGAGAATTTCTCCTTGCTTTACCTATTGTTTGTAATAGTTATGTTCAAAACATCTTCTGAGGTGCTTGTAAAGCAATAAGACGAGATCTGCAAGAATTTGCCGATTTTTCAAAGAAAATTTTGGGGCGACTGCCTATTGCCTTTAAGCATCTTGGGCTTACCACCCTGGAATTGAGAAGGATTCGGGGGGGGGGGCATGCTTCAGGTGTACAATTTTCTCTCTGAAAGGAATCCTTTGTCATCTTGCAATTATTTAAAGGTTCAATGTGATTCTCGGGTTCGAGGCCATTGTAAGAAGCTAGTTAAGTGTTTTGCAAGGCTCGACATTAGGAAGTTCAGCTTTTCTCACAGAGTTGTTAACGAGTGGAATAGTCTGCCAGAGTGGGTAGTTAACTCCACATCTGTGCACTGCTTTAAGGTTAAAATTGACAAGTTCTTCCATAAGTGTGGTAGAACTAGAATCTAATTGTGCTAGGCTCGTTTGGTGTTGGTTAGTTGTTTGTTTTCAGTTAAGGTTGTATGGACTTCAGGGCATCTTATGGGGCCTTAGTCCTCCTTTGATCTTTAACCTGTTATGTTATGTTATGCCGTACAGCCTGCTACTGTACGTACGCAAACACATTCTTGTAAATTTCATCCTATATTTCAGGAATTTTTTGTTCGAGTAGTGGAAGGGCTATAGTAGACCCGAGTAAGGCTTATTGCGTGTTGTGGATTAGGACCTGTATTTCATCTTCTGAAATTAACTGAGGCGTCTCACGAAATTTGGGAGGATGATTCCTTCGGTTGAAGAGCTTGAGAAGCTCAAAGTTGTTGAGCTCCGCGCAAGACTCTCAAAGTTTGGGATATCAACGTCAGGTACTGTTTGAACTTTCATAAAATGAAGCCTATTTCATACATTGATTTACTAGCCTACCATTACCAGTTAATGAGAAGATACGACCTAGGCTACTTGTCCTCAGTAAAGAGTAAGGGTCTGGATAATGGTCGTTTGCATAGGTTCACTAGTAGTAGTACTAGCCTATACACAGTCCTTACGACGACCTATGAAATAGTGGTGTGATCGACCTCTATATGATAGTCGCGATCATGGCCACTAGGCCTACGTATCCAGTTGTAAGTAGGGGGTACCGTTACTTTCCGCCCCCGGTAGTTTCCGCCCCTGACTTTCCGCCCCTAAAATTACTGGGGCGGAAAATAACATTTGAAATTAAAGATTACTTACAAGTGTAGGCTATTATTATTTTTTTTTCATAATTTCTGAGACGAATATAGAGGATGATGAAACTGTGGAACTTTTTCAGAAATCACTGACGTAGAGAAGAATGAATTGCATGGTCGATCTACCAAGCTTAGCCTTAGGATTGAATGCATGTATTAGAACATATTCACACCACTGTACGTAACATGGTGCTGTATATGTTTACGTGTGTATACATACGTACTGCATTCGCGTACCAACTGCAATGTAGGGCTGTCAATTTCTGTTTAATCTCCTAAACGTTTAAACGGTCGGAATAAACGTTCGTTTACCGTTTAAATGGTATCTTTATTCTGAACCAACAGTGTAATGCATTGATGGCCTCATTGACCATTCACTTACGATATTCACAGTACACGCAAGCTTTCAAAATCTGTACGTAAAAATGTAGCGATCATTTCAGCCAAATTTACCAATGAACAAAACCAAGCATTAAATTCGCAGTCAATGATCATAAGTTTGATACAGGGCCATACGTTTGATATCAGGCCGCAATGTACGCAAACACCGACGTACATAATATTAGGCCATGTCCGTACACTGTGCAAATGCAGAATTTCAAGTGACACAAGAGAAAAGTCGAGAGTTAAAGCACGTGTATAGGTCCGTTATTACATGCAAACAGTAACACATTAGGCTACGCACCTGCTCTGTACAAAAGTTGACGTACATCGCAACAACATTGGGCATGGTATGGAAAATAACATGTTTCGATCGCTGCTTGTACCGCTAAATTACTGGTTGTTTCATCGTCCTTTGCAGTAGTTTACGATAGGTACTTTTATGTTTATAATGCATGTTGATTTGTGTGAAATAAACGTGTGCCTTTTACTTTTGTGATTTAAACAAGAACGATGTCTAGAACATTACCCCAACTTGAACGAAAGTTTGTGATAGATTCGTCCCATGCTATGTACTATAGCTCCATTGATTTGCACACAGCAAGCGGGCCGCGGGGCGTTAACAACATGACTCAAACAGATATTTACGTATGGATATATAGTGCGTGCATGAATTATGTACTGCTATATGAAACACTCAAAACAAACACGTGTGCGAGCCTACACTGTCTGTTTATGTATAGGTAAATCATGGTAGGATGGTGTGAATGCTACATTGAAATACTGCGGCAATTTTCGGACTTTTAAGTAAGTCTGTTTTAAGGTTCGTTCTGTGAGCACCTTGAGCTACAAATACGATGTAAACTGAGAGAGAGTGAATTGTGGTTAAGCCGATATTGTGTACGCGTCCTGATAAGCAGATTTGGGCTACTGCTTCGATTGGGGATGCGGGCGCTGCGTATTGTTAGGGGGATTAGTAGGCTTACTGTGAGTAGGTGGAAGTCAATTCAATCACAAAATTATATACTATGAATGGAGAGACATGGACAGTTTAATTCTGAAGCTTTATTTGGTCATTGAATTTGCAAATAAACATCGTTGTTAAATGAGAGATATCAAAGAAAACATTGGGGAAGAAAACTGCTAAAACTTTTGTTGTATTTTTAAAGGAAAACCGTTTAAACGTTTAGCTGAATTATGCGCCGTTTAAACGGCCGATGGATCGTTTAACCGTTTAAACGTTTAAACGTGACAGCCCTACTGCAATGCACTGGTAGCGAGAAAAGTTAGCATTGATAATGATATCAGTATAGTGACATGACCTAATAAGGCCACTTTCGAATGTCGTGCATCGATACAGTCAACAAAGCGCGTCAAAAATGCTGTCACAATCAGTGCATCAATTTTTGATGCAGCACGCGCATAGCAAACTCCCTTGCAAATGCGTGTGACCCTGTTTAATATTTCAAGCATGCGCACGCAAAGATATGCAGCCTCAAATTGAACGCACAAACTGTCTACACTGAACCCGTACATACAGCTCTGTACAAAAATTGTAAACAGCGCCCGCTGGCCTTATTAGGTAACTTCTGATTTTAGGCTTGAGCTGGAAACGCTGAACTTGTCGTAATGGTATCTCTTGAAAGGAAAAATCTGTGGTAAAGATTTATAGCTCTCAAATAAGGTCAAGTCCGCCAAAACTTTTTCAGGTACAAACAGATTCACATTCTTCTGTCTTGTTTTATAAAAACGAAAACTTTCTTAGAGTGGCCTTGTTAGGTCGTGCCATCATACAATGTAAATTTTTGTAAAAGACATCAAGAGAGACGTTCAGTGATAAGAAAATTAGTTTTATTTTGTGAAGACTTCAACTTGCGCAGGTATTCCATTCTATGCCGTTACTTTCCGCCCCTCAAACTGGTGTTTTCCGCCCCCCAAAACCTGGGGCGGAAAACAACATTTTTTAGGGGCGGAAAGTAACGAGGTCGGAAAATAACTGAATTCGTAAGTAGGCCTAGGCCCTACTAGCCTAGCACTAAAAATAGGGAAGCTGATAGCCTATGTGTTGGCATATTGGAAAGTTCGTTTTTTCCCCACCAAAGATTTAGGCCTATGCCAAAGGAAAGGCAAGATAAAAATTATGCCACTATCTGCTGTAGGCTAGGTTCTCCACACAGAAATCAGGCTGACAAAATACGCCAGAAATTTGGCGTGACCGCTTGAGTGCCACGCTGAAGATCTTCGGCGTGCCTACATGTTTTCCAGACTGGTGTGTTGGTTGTGTGGGTTGCATTTGCATCTAGGCTATAGGGCCTAGGCCTAGACCACAGGCAGTTCAAATGTTATACCCTATATGTATAATTATGGAAAGATAGTGCACTTCACGGCCTTTCGGTACCAACTTCGCCTAACTGAATGATGAATCACAATTTTTATGCCTTATTGTTCATTTTACCTCTTTTCAATACACACGAATGTTCCAATTGTGTGTTCCAATGACTTGAGTAGTATACACACACTTATGAAGGCTCTGGTCAGTGTTTTATAATTCTTCTTACGTGTCTGGTTGTAATAGAAAAAAAGAGTAGCAGCTCCCTAATTGTACTGTAGCAAGCATTTGAGCATTTGTATACCTCTCGGTACTGGAAAAGAATTTCACGGAAACTTAGCAAGAATTGAAATGGTAAAAAACGGAATTTCATATATATGAAAGTTTTCAGAATTTGCCTTTTTTTGAAGTGGAAAACCAGTGGCCCTAAATGTGAAGACAGATATTCCTAGAGTTACCCTCGGCTAAGTTATTGGCACTCTTATTGCTATTGTCACCATAATTTATGTAGCCTGACTAACCAGGCCTCGATTTTAGGAAAATTTGTCATCGTCCATTGGGCAACCAGTCTGCCATTTTTGGTTGTCCACAAGAAAACAGAAGTCCACAAAGAAATTTTTAGTAACCCTTCGAGCAGTCTGTTAATAACTTGTTGCATGAACTTTGGTTGTCCAATGGACAACCTACCCATCATTTTTTGGTTGTCCGTCACAAATTTTGGTCGTCACAGGTGACTGGACGACTGTTAAAATCGAGCGCTGCTAACACTTTATATGCAAAACCTCATAGTCTACAGTAGGCTTCTGTCATGTTCAATTGCTAAAACACAGGAAAGTGTTACTGTTTGACATTTTGACCAGTTGCACAGTGCTGCTCCATGAAGAATCTTTGAATGCACAGATACCACAACTCCAGGTGTCTTGATTGGAAAGCTTTTTGGGGCAGTAGTATGGTATCCCAACTGAGTGGAGTCTTCGTCCTAGTCGTTGAGAAGAAAACGTGACTGATGTCATTGTGTATGTCATAATCATTTTGAGAATGACAGTACACACATGATATTGTGATGTAGGGCTATGACTGCAACTTTGGGTGTCTTTGTGGGAAAGGCTTTGGGGCAGGCTATTCTGCAGTTTGAAATCTCGTGGAAAGGGTAAAATATTTGAAATGAAATCAGCAACTTTTCTGTGCTATAGAATTTCCTGTGTGACTGGAAAACGTTTGAACATTTTGGGACACCTGAAGTTAGCTGCATAGCATCAGAATAGGATTCAGTTGTAATGAACTGTATGTCTACATACTGTATTGTAGGTGTTAAGTTTGGAGTTGAGTATATAACAACAACATAGTAGGACTTCTTGCTCTTGACTGTCAGTTTTGTTTAATGTGATAGTTCAGCTGAAAGTAGCATTTTTTATAAACAAGTGTAATTGTTTTATTGCAGGTCGGAAGGCAGAGCTTATTGAAAAACTAAGAAGCTATTATGAAGAAGATGAAGGTAATGTACAGTGTTTGCAGAAGAACTGTAAATTTCTCATCTCGTTGATGCCTTTACCTCATTATAATATAAAAAGTTATGAACAGATACTAACCATGGTTGGAAGAAATGGGGCTTTTTACCCCAACTGCCCTTTTTTTTTATTCCCATTGACCTTTTTGGTAAGAGTGAAAGGAAAGAAACAGAAGAAACCATAAGGAGTGAATGGTTTAAATTGATCTGATAATGAAAAGCTTAAGCATAAAACCAGATGTAATTTGTATGTACCTTTATGAATTTTAATTTGTCATCAACTTTGCAAGTGTTAGTATGTATACATGGTATTGTGTTGTCAGTTTGGTTTTAAAATGAGTTTTTTTTTTTTTGTCTTTTTTCATTTGGACAACCCTTAGATGCAGCATCACAAGATCCGAGCATGGCACCTTCTGGAATTCCTCCCACACCTGCTCAAGTAAGCTACAGTATCAATTTCATCTCAAATTTCCTACTCATTATTACAAATTACAAAGTCACATTTCTGCATTCAAATGCTAATATCGCAACAACAGAACATAGTGATCGAATAAATGTTTCTATGCGTAGATTAAGTTCCTCTGTAACATTTCAAACTTAAAGTTAGGCCTGGAATATTTTTTAAGGATGATAACAATCAAATTTCTTGAATACCCTTCTTGTTATGGCTTATCAGTAACACCAGCCCTGTGGTACGTCTGAAAAGTTAAGATGAGCTATGTGAAGTATTGCAATAGTTTATACACAGGTCTCAACCAAATGTCACCTCCACCTCATTTACAGTATTGCAATAGGCTACTTTCCATTACAGCAACCAGATTTTTACATAGAATCGTGAATGGCTGTGGGCATGTGCATACTGTTACAATCAGATGCCCAAAATTTTCTGCTAATATATTTTTCCTTCATTTCTGTGTATTAGATGTTGCAGGCTGAGCAGGGCAGACAAGGTGTTCCTCCTGGGCATATGTCAGATATGCCCCCAGTCCCACCACCACCCCCATTGCCCCCTCAGCAGTTTCTTGCTCAAGAGGAGATGATAGAGAGGGAGAAGCAGAGGATCTTTCAGCAACAGCAACAGCTCATCCAGAAAAGACAGGAAGAACAGCAGCGTCTGGAGGCAGAAAAGATGCAGAAAGCATTGCAACAGCAGCAGATGTTGGCTGCTGAGAAGATGATGGAGCAAGGAATGGGTGGTCCTCCCCCTCCTCCACCAGGTGCACCACCAGGGCCCCCACCACCTAAGTTAGATGAAATGATGCAGGAGAAAGTAATGCAGCAACAACATATGATTGAACAACAGCAAACAGAAGTGAGTATCAAAAGCATCATATTGGACTTGTATGCCTGTAAGTTTGAAAAGTTATAATTTGTAAGGCAACCTGTCAATATCTTAGTCATGTTGAAGTCCAAACCTCTTTGTCCAAACCTCTGTGCTTGAAGTTGGATGTCAAATAGGTGTATTAATCAATTCAAGTTTAACATTTTCATCAATTTGATTGACAACGTAAGTTACACTTGTATGGTTTATTCCAATGAGGCAATCCCTTTGTAAGTACTCTCTTTAAACTGTGTTTTCTATATACAGCAGCACATTGCAGAATCGAGTAACATACCTGACAGTGATGCACGTGATGATGAGGAGTTACTTCGACATCAGCAACTGGCTATCCAGGAAATCACCAAGCAGTCTCTACCACCAAATGTTCCCCTGCCCCCTCCCCCTCCAGGTAAAATGGCATGATATTTTTGTTAAGCCTTGCCTTATGATTTTCCACATGGGTACCTTGTGGAGTGACACAAAACATGGGCAGCATATACTCGCAGAGTCAGTTAATACTTTTGTGAGCAAACAGCCCTTTGTACAGGATGCTTTTCGTAAAATAAATTTAGCTGAAGACTCTTCACTTATGAACAGTCACCCATCTGGAGTTAGAATTTCTTGCTTGATTTTCATTGCATTATAGCAACCCTTCAATCCTACATTGAGTCATGCTGAGTCACTCAGTTACTGAAACAAACAATATTAGCAGGGATGTAGCTATGGTGGGCGGCGCTGGGCGGTGAAACCCAGCACTCGATATTCCCGCCCGGCACTCCAGGCAAACACACATCTCCCCGCCCACCACAAATCTGCCTACCGAGACCTAAAACTAGCCCTAAATTTACTCCCAAAAGTAAAATGGGGGAAAATTGAAAAATTAATGGCTGAAAAATGGAGTAGATGCCATGGGGTGGGGTGAGGTTCTTTCCCCAGATCAGACAATTACCTGGCACTCAAATTTGGCTAGCTACATCCCTGAATATTAGTCAGTGTAAGTTTAGCAGTATGAAACAGACTGACCTTTCAGGAAACTGTCCTTGACACAGGATTTATAAACCTTATGCACATAATGTCACAGGGCTATTAAAAGTGAAGTGCTCCCTCAGCCTGGGGACAGTCTTCTGATACATTTCATATATGTGATGAAAGATTTCTTAGATTTCTTTTGCTTGTAAAGGTTTTAAAATGATGAAATATTAGTGTGTTAAAGGTCACTCATTTTAGACTATGTTGAAGTCTCCCATTTTTGATTATCAAAACAAAACCTAGCCAAGCAGACCAGCAAATGTTACAGTTGACCAGCTTGTGTTTTACACCTGCTGCTGTTGAGTATACCAATTCTGTGAAAATTGAATATTTGTTTTTTGATAAAACTCTGCTTATTTTTGTCTAAATCACAAAATTTTGAGTCTTAAGTTCTTAACTTTAATTGCTTGTCTTGTGAGCTGCAAAGATTCTGAGATAGTCAAAAGAAATGACCAAAGAAATTACTGCAGTTTCTTTTATACCAAGATTATACAGGTAAATGTAGAGTACAGTGGTATGGCATGTCCTCTGAGGTACAGAGTAAACAGGTTATCAAGTAGATATGGTTTCAGTGCATAAAGCGCGGGTCACACTACAGCGATTTCGGATCAGATTACGGTCCGATTTTTTTGAGTTTTAGTTAGAATCTCCTCCATCTCTGGTCGGAGGGAACCAAAAATTTGCCGGCCTGTGTAAATATTTGATTTGTATCACATGACTGTGAAAAAGAAATGTATACTAACTATTTCGTGACGTCACATCGACAGACAGCTTTTATCGGACACGCGTAGTCCGATAAAAGCTGTCTGTCGATGTGACGTCATGAAATAATTAGGTTATATTTCATTTACATAGTCCTCTGATACAAATCAAATATTTACACAGGTTGACAAATTTTTGGTTCCCTCTGACGAGAGATGGAGGAGATTCTAAGTAAAACTCAAAAAAATCGGAATGTAATCCGATCTGAAATCGCTGTAGTGTGACCAGCGCCTAATATCTATGGAACTTGCAGAAAAGGTCAAAGAAATAGCCAAGAAAACCTTCCGTAAAAGTTTAATAAATCTGTGCCCTTGTTTATTGTGAACTCATTATATTGAGCAACTTTTTGCGTGTATGGCCAGTTGTTTGTTAATGACACAGAGGTGACGCTTCTTTTCAGGATATATTTAAATTAAGTACTGTCATTTGTCATAGATTTGACTCATGAGAAACTGAATTAAATAATTGAATTAACTGTGTCATTTGAGTGTTTTTATGTAATGGCTGAATGGCTAAAAATTGCAACTGATCAACATTTTTTGCAGTGCCTTTTCCAGCACAAGCTCCTGGTGTGCCACCACTTTCAGCCCCAGTGCCACCTCCACCGCCTCTGCTACCTCCTGCTCCACAGCCAAGTAACTTACCTCAAGCCAGTCAGAGTGCACCAATGCCTCCTCCCCTCCTTCAGCCAGTTACATCACAGGCTCCTCCTCCATCATCAATTCCTCAGGGGATGTCTTTACCAGTACCACCCCCTCCACCTCCCCCTGGACTTCTTCTCGCATCACAACCCCCTACTTCAGAGCCACCGCCTCCTGCTCCTCCAGTGGATCGTACACCTGGAGGGCCACCACCTGTTGGCCCTCCACCTCCTGGGCCTTTACCAGTTTCAATGCCACAAGATGATCAAAGAGAAAGACCCCCTCTCATGAACAGGGGCCCTCCACCATTACCTTTTGAAGGCCCACGGAGTAGAATGCAACCACCATTTGATACTAGGGGACCACCAAGGCCTTTCTTTGGAGGAAACTTCAGAGGTGGACCTCCTCTGCCTCCTTTCAGTGGACCACCTGGCCCTCCACCAGTGTCTCAGCCCTCATTCAACTCAAGACCCAATTTTAACATGCCACCACCTGGACAGCAGCCCTTCAGGGAAAGAGGACCTCCCCCACTCATGGGGAATAGAGGACCTCCTCCCCCTGGGTCATTTGACATGAGAGATAGACCACCTCCAAGACAACCAGTGGAAGGCAGAAGTGGAAGAAGAGATGGACCAGCAGGAGGAACCTCTGGACCTGGACCTGAATCACAACGAAGGACCCCAGTGAGCCAAAGTAATGAGAGTGAAACGAAAGGTAGGTGGTATAGGTTATGTTGGTTTTAATAATAAGAATAATGATAGTGATTTATGTAAAACTCCTTCAGAAAAGAAGACAAGTGCTCAAAATGGCAGATTAGTTGTGTTGATATTAACATTCCTAAATCATTTTTTTTTTTTCCTTTTTTTATGAATACAACCTGGTGTTCTTTTCTGAGTATCGCTGATTAATGAAAGTTATGTCTGTTTGTTTTTAGAACCTGCTCCTCTTGAAATAAAGTTACCAATGGCCTTAGAGAAGGTACTTGCCTACAAGGAGGAGAGAGCTCAAGAAGTTGGTGTCACAGAGGAAGAAGGTAAGTCACAAGCTCCATCCTTTGTGCAAATGTGTAAAACCTCAGTTTAAAACCTCATTTAACTCTAAGCCTAGAAAAAATGGTAAGGTGCAGGTATTAACTTGGAAAAGTCTTGACATTCCACAAACAGTGAAGAATGCATTGTAATTTGAGTGTAACAGTAGTATAATTGCTCAAAATTCGAAGATCAGTTCAATGAATTATTTTTGGACATAAAGATGCACAAACTTATAAGCTTTTAATGTAGAAGTTTGATGTTTCCACATTATGCCTAACGTGCTTTACGCTGTATGGCTGTTTGAATCTCAGCAAACAAAAACTGCTTATGTAGTTAAGAATCATGGTACCCTTTTTGGATGAACATTTGAGATGTTTGTGGTTATAGAGGAAAGGTCAATACACAGAGCAGATAGAGCATGTCATGTCATCCCACCCCCAACTCCCATGCATTCCCATCTTATACTAATTGTTTTTGCCATTATGACAGCTGTGGGCCTTCCTGCTACTACAGAGGAAGATTCTGCTCCTACTGAGATGGAGAGTATTGTCCCTGAGGCTGATGAAGATGAAGGATATGATGAAGAGGAGGAGGAAGAAGAACCAGAGTCAAATAAATCAAAGAAAGAGAGAATTGAAAGGAAACAGAAACTTGTAAGTAGACTCAAAACAGCAGTTTTAAAGAAAGGGTCTAAGCTAATACCTATTTTTGGTGTGAAAGAGTTAATCTAAACACTCTATAGGGAAATTTTAATTCTGTTCCTGTTCTTGATATATTAGCACTTGAAGTTACCACAATTGTAACCCTTACTGAACTTGAAGCAAGCAGGAGTTAGGTCATATCCTGACATTAATGCACAATGCTTTGTTTCCATTTTTTTCAATTCATTGTTTTGATCTTGGAATCAGTATTGACATGAGTTAAGTGTGACGAGTGTTCAATTTTTAAAATTCCATACCTCTGATAGATTTACATTGAAACTTATACCATGGAGGAGGGTATTGGTTTTAAAGTTGAAAGAAAAGCAAAGTGTTGATTAGTGGAAGTTGTTATGTCATGTGTGCTTACTTCAAGTTCACTTTTAGTTGAAAATGTGATAACTTCATCTGCTTATGTCTCAAGTACCACACATGTGATGTGAATGCAAATATAACCAGAATGCTTAGATAAAGTACTCCTGTAACATATCAAAATGTGCATAGTAGTGTTGTGTGAGTTACTTTGTTGATTTTTCTCTTCTCTTCTTTCTTTGTAAATAATCCTTCTTTTCCAGCTTGTATTTTCTTTTGTACCCTTATGGTACCCTTAAAAAAGGGGTCTGCTTGTACAAGCTTTTCAGCTTTTTTTCAGACCTCCCCCACAATTAAGTATTAATGTAAATATTGTAACATAAGTATGTACATTTTATTGTGGAAATCTTTCTCAGTACAATACAATACATTACAATAAAATACAATACAATACAGTACAATACAATATGTAATTACCTTGCAACAAAAAAAAAAAAAAACAGAATTTAAACCTTCACTCCTCTTTGAAAGGTTTCCTGAAAAGCAAACGTAGCACCAGGCTGTAACAAAAGCCTTGCAATTCTTCCTCATCATTTCTTCCTGATCATTACATAATGACCAATGAAGGCTTGTTAAAATGTAACAAACACCAAGAAACCAAAACAGCAAAACTTAATATGAGTGACCTCTTTTGCAGTTAAAGTGTGCTCATCTTTATGCAGTGTGCTGTAATGTTACTGTAGGATGAAAAGTGTTCTAAACTGAGTCTCTGATAACACTTATAGGTATGAAGCTACATCCTTTTGTAAAAGTCATTTACTGGTGACTTCAAAGGTACTCATTCGGGAAACTAGACCTTTCCCAAAACCCTGGAACCTTGACATTTTAAAACTACAGACAAATATTACTCTCAAATATATATGAAATATGTATGAATATATGAAAGTTGCATATTGACTTTTCAAGGATGTCATACATAAAACATGGTTAATCATTGCTAGTTATGTGTAGAAGTATTTGACGAGTACCTAATACTGCAATTTTTTTGGGCAAATTATGTAGACAAAGAACCAACGAAGAAAGTTGAAAAAGAAGCGAAGGAAAGAGGCCAAGAGAAAAGATCAGGAGCAAAAGCAGAATTCAGAGGAGGCAGGTCAGGAAAGCGCAGAATCAATTGAGGAGGAGACTGCCTATCCTCCAGGGGTTGAAATTGAGTATGTTGCAGAGAAATTAGAAATAACAGATCCATCTATGAGGCAGTTTGCTAAAATCTTTGAAGCATTTAGGGTAAGTCAGATTCTTAGTATTCTATTTCAACTGTGAGAGTGGGATGATAAGTTGTTTTTGTTAAGTAAGTCATATTCTGTGTTTAAATTGTTCTTCAACAATTAGTGTCAGTAAAAGGTTATAGGAGACATTTAATTTGTAAATCCTTTACATTTATGGGATTGATGGAAATTTGGGACTGCTTTCTGTCGTACAGCTGTCAGAGGAACTTAAACCTCTAGAGAAGACAGAACCAAAGGTAGAAGAAAGAGCAGAGAAGAAGAGAGAAGAGAAGAAGGATTCAGGAGTTGATGCAGAGGATAGTGATGAAGAAGACCAGCAGGTTAGTATGATTCTGTGATGAAACAGATTGATTAATCCTTGCTGCAGATAGCTTCCATGGCTTGCTGTATAGGCTAACCCTTAGCCAGTAAGCATGGCTCAAAATTCATTTTATCAGTTCAAGGCCACTGAAGACCTTTGTAAACAACATTCTTTTGGTCAAATACTAGGCCAAAACGCTTTATTATCCAAAATGATTCTTTAGGTGAAGTAGAGTGGGAGAGTCTGGGAAAAGCTACTGTATTTGTTACAACAAATAATTGATGTTTGGTACACTAGACCAGAGAAGTCTTGGCATTGCTCCTGCATAGGGAGGTTTATGCATGCAAAAGTCAACTACCGCAACCACGTTCTGGAGGACAAACAAACACACAGATGCTAAGTCATGTATTAATGCAGTGTGGTGCATTGTCCCCCATAACAACCAGCACGTCCACTGAATTTGACCTTTTGTCCTTTGGTGCAAGCTCCCTGTAATTACTGTATGAGTGTATATAATCATTTCCCTGAGGAGAGAAGGAATCAAAAACTTTTCCTTCTAGAGAAACAGTGCTTTCATACATGGTATTCATAATATACTGTCAAGATATCATGAATATAATGAAAAAGAATTGTTGGAGTAGTATTTTAGATGGCTACTGTGGCAGCAAAGCGACAGTGAAGGTTGGACGATCCAGAGCTGGCTGTGTAGCTTGCTCATTGTTAAAAGACAGTTGAGCTAGGCAAGTGTGTGCACTAGCACTAACATTTACAGACCAACAAAATTAATCTTTGTGGACCCAGTCCAGGCTGTATCATAATTAGTAGAGGGATCAATTTCTAATCTTCTGGGTATTCTACAGTGGCACCAGATATTAAGGTGTCTATCCATGCATTAACAACCAAAATTTTTGTGGATAAGTACACATTTAAAAGCTGTCTACAGCAAGAAACAAAATTAGTCACATCTCCCAGGGTTGTCCTGAACACAAAGAGGACTGGCTGAAATGGTTGTTTAGTTGTGAGGGAGTTGTATTTTACATATTCCTTACACATATTCATACACAGAAAAGCTTATTTTCCCTCCGATTGCTAAAATTTCCTTCCAGTTACTGGAGTTTTCCTTGAAGGAGGCTCCCAGCTTTTCAATGTTTTCCATTCATAACCTAAGAGTGTTTGTGAAGCCTTAAATGAGAAAGTGCATGACCTCTGCTGTGAAGGGTAGACAGAAGATCACTCTGTTAGTATTTTGTGTATCTATGAACTGATTACATTTGGCAAGTCATCTAGCAGAATGTCTTAGAGACAACTTCTTGTCCTGGTTATAGGATCTAAGTCTTCATTGCAGTTATTAATGCATTGAAAATCTGCATAGTTTCCAGTTTTATGTGGTACATCTTCCTTACAATGTGCATTATGATGTTACTTACACATTTTGTTAAGTCCCTCTGATATGTGAATTTTTCATGAACACACTGGACGCTACACATAACTGAAATAAACATGTTTTAATAGGAAAAAATTTTTTTTACCTCTTGTGCAATAGCCTGAAAGTGATGTACCCAAATTGTCCAAGAAAAAGCTAAGAAAAATGAATCGTTTAAGTGTGGCTGAACTGAAGCAGCTTGTTAACAGACCTGATGTCGTAGAAATGCATGATGTCACGGCCAGGGATCCAAAGCTGCTGGTCTATCTGAAGGTAAGAGTTTTCAAGAAAATAAAATCCTTTGCAAGTTGGTGTTCATTGGTAGATACTCCCTACAGATGAATCAGGAAAGAGCTATTAGCAAAACAATTGTCTGCAGATGAGCCCAAGTTCTAAGTGAATGTTGTATTTGGAGATAAATCTTGACAATGGTGCACATGAGTACTAGCAAACTTAGTATGAAAAATGTTCAGTTTGCTTTAAAATTTTTATGAGGTCAGGTTAATTGTGATTAGTACATTGTTATATCTATTAAATGCAGAATAAGCAGGCAGTATGCAAGTTTGTGATGGGGAAGGGGTGGGGGTGTTGGGGTTGGTAAGAGGGATATGACATAAATGGATTGTCTTCTTAGTAGCTATTGTTAATGGTGTTACAGTAAAAAATAAGACCTTAAGGTTAAAAAAAGGCCATCTTTGTCATTTATTGTCCTCTTCTGTTTATGTGTTGATTCATCAATACCCATCGCACAGGAAATTTTTAATTTTGTGACCATTGTCAACCTTGTTTTTTTAAGGCATACCGAAATACAGTTCCTGTACCAAGGCACTGGTGCTTTAAAAGGAAATATTTACAAGGCAAGAGAGGTATAGTAAAGCCACCGTTTGAGTTACCAGATTTCATCAAAAAGACAGGCATTATGGAAATGAGACAGGCTCTCCAGGAAAAGGTAAGTA
The DNA here is from genome assembly GCA_029531755.1 of Holothuria leucospilota. Lineage (NCBI taxonomy): Eukaryota > Metazoa > Echinodermata > Holothuroidea > Aspidochirotida > Holothuriidae > Holothuria > Holothuria leucospilota. The sequence goes on along the minus strand of CM055963.1, from coordinate 50,229,385 downwards.
AAATAGTAAAGTTTTTTTTTTGTGTTTTTGTGTAAACAAGCCATCCAGCAGCTTTTTATTAAGACATGAATGTCAACCATCTGTTGATTAATGTCTTTAGGACATGTTTGATCATTTACAGTGTCCAGGACAATTTATCTTGAGGATACTTCAGAAAAGGAAATGCCCTGTTTGAGGGTCTTTAAGTGTTTATAAATGTTAACAATGTTGATGACATGTTATCAAGCCTCTTGTCTGTGTCTGCGGATTGTTTGTGATGAGTAAGAACTTTACTGCTGCTTTAGGAAACTGAACAGGCTTAAGTGGTTAAACTTGATGACATACAGTCCTACACCCTGTTGGTCCTACAGATAACAGTGACAGTTACAGCCCGTTGGTTCTAAAGCATAAGGCTAAATGCCTACTGGTGCTTCAGCTTATTAGCCATACAGTGACTTTGTGAAATATAGTTTCCTGTGGGATTAGAGAGTTGCCAAATTAAAACTGATCATGCTCATTTCTTCTCTTTCCAGGAAGAACAACAAACCATGAAGACAAAGATGAGACAGAGGGTGCGACCTAAAATGGGAAAAATAGATATTGATTATCAAAAGCTGCATGATGCTTTCTTTAGGTGAGCCACACATTTTATTTGTCAAACACTCTTTAGGAAAGATACTGTATAAACATATCTTGATATTGGCTTTGATTAATCAAGTTTTTCTGGATTTTAATGAGAAGTAATTGTAATTAGCAGTAGCAGCAGGATTTTAGGAACAATGAAGGACACCCTTCTGAGAATCTAGGCTGGTTTGTTGACATGAGCACAGTTGTCCCATGAACAAGCCTGTATTCTAGTGATGGCCAATCTCAGGTGAATTAAATTACATTTCAAGTTGATTTTAAGTGGATCTTTCATTCTTTTCTTTCATACCACCTCAACTTGCAAGGACTTTTTCAGGGGTCACAAATAGGAAGGGAATTCATGATAGTGCAAGGATTTGAAAATATTAGTTTCATTGTACTTCAGAGACATTTAAATTGCCTTTTGTGACCTTTCTTTGTTCCCATCATCTTCTATACCTGTGTTTGCCTTCCTTTGTCTTTGTTTATTTATGTAAAGTGTATGCTTAAGTGGTGTAAATTGCTCTGTCATGTTTTCCTTTGTCTATTTCTTTGTTGATTTGGTATGCACATGTCAGGCATCCAGGTACTTGTTATGACGATGAGTATGCATGAAATCTACTCATGGCCACTAAGTACACTGTTTATCTTTAGGGGATGTCATTTACACTGGTTTTGTCTTGCCATGATGAGAAAGGTTATCATACTTCCTGAAGGTAACCTCATTTATGTTGGAAACACCTGGATTGCATCTTTTATTTTCAGTTTTTGCTTTGTTTCCCTTCTGACCTACATCTGTTTATAGTTATCATAGTAAAATATGAAGTCAAACACCTGGCTTAACATCTTTTATTCTCAGTTCTTCCTTTTGTGTCCCTGCTGACCTACATCTATTTATGGTCTTAACATTTCAGAAAGTCTTGTTAAGTCACCTCCCAAGGTGATTTTGTCATTGATTCTTCTTTTATTTTATCCTGTGTGTACTGTTTAAAGGAAAAGAACACCTGTGCTTGTAAATGGAAATGCTTGGAGTGTGTATGATATTGGATGGTCATGAATATTCATACCTAAAAAATCATACACACTGAGGAAAGAAAGGTCAACAAACTTTACAGTATTATCAACCAATGTATACTATCATTTTGAGAGGGGCAACTTCAATCTGAACTGATATTGTGTATGGTCCACCAGGGTTTGTAATGTTCTGGTTTTAATTAGCCTTGGGTGACTCCAATATTTTTGAAGATGGGTACCCAGATAGAATCATGTTCATATTGTGATATGAAACCTAATTTACACACTGTCTTTCCTCTCACTGAGGGTCAAAAGATGCAATAGTAATTCATTATACATGCTCCTGATGACTGGCAATCATGTGACAGTGGAGAAAAATCCTTACTTATGCTGCAGATGTAAAAGATAAAAACTAGTTTTTGTGTTAACTTTCTAATCCAGTGTAAGTCATATACAAATGTCTAGAGAGATACAAGAGACAGATTACTGTGTGACCTTGGCGATGTCAAACCTTGCTTCAAAGCGATGTATCTGTATCCAATAATAAGTCTCAGGTTATATATGTGTGTGTTTGGCAATGTTAATTTGTGAGCGATATCTCAAGGACAAAGTACTGGATACATACATTTATTAGATTGTGGATTTTCAGTAGTAGGTAGAAGAAAGGGGATCTTGGGTCAGAATGATCTAGATGAAAGTGTGAAAATTTTTAAAAAGTTCAAACGACATCCTATGGGAGCAGTGCAGTCTCTTGCTTAGCACTGACAGTGGCTTTATACAGTATTAAAGAACATTTCTGTGTTTGATAGAGGTAGATATTCAGTAAAGGTCAAAGTTGTGAGGATAATTTGCAAACTCATTATCTAAAGAGGGGTACCATCAATATACCTCAAGCTTGGTTTGAAGATGATACACAAGAAGTAAATGCAGCCCATTGCTTTTTTTGAAGTCAACAGGGCTCTGAAAGGCCAGCAGTTTGTATATCTGTTACCATACAACTCCCTCGGTTTTTAGCCTGGATGAGTTATCCTGGATAACTCCTCCCTGATGACTAGCCCTGGCCAAGTCCCACTCTTGACTACCCTGAGATAACTCTTCCATGGAAAAATTCAAAATTGTCAAGGTGGAAATTAAATTGTCTGGAGGGAAGTCACCTAGGGGAAAGTTGTCAAGGGGGATTGTTCTGTTGGGAATAATCAGTGCAATATTTTATAGGCTGAAAATGAAAAGATGACACAAACTTAATTCATCATGACAGAGCCACTCTTTAGTATTACAAACAGAAATCTGTTTTGATGTCATGACATCCTTGATGCAGGCTTTTTTCTCTCTGTACTACTCTGGTGCCTTTGTGCAACTACATGTAATAGAACTACATGTAATAGTAGAGCAAAGAGTGGCACAAAGTAAATTTGCTGAAATTTTAGTATTTTAGAATTTTAGTAGATATAGAAAGAGAATCTGGATGTAATAACCAAAATCTCAAAGTTTTTACATTCACGTTCCATTGATTGACTCTTTAATTGTTTCAGATGCTTATTTGAATGGCTTGATTCATTCATTCTTTTTGCACAGATGGCAAACAAAACCCAAACTGACTATGCATGGAGAACTCTACTATGAAGGCAAAGAATTTGAGACCAAATTGAAGGAGAAGAAACCAGGTGAATTGTCAGATGAACTCAGAACAGCTCTAGGAATGCCAACTGGAGAGGTAAGATTAGTAGATGGATTGAAAGATGAATGACATAAGTGACATGTCATGTACCTACAAAGTTTCTGGTGGCATGCCATGACAAAGATATTTTGCACTTATACCTTACCAGTCAAAATCATCTTAGTACAGATTCATTAAAGTGATTTCAAACTTTTATGAATGGTTTTCAAAATAAACCTCTTAAAGGTTTAGTTATGATCATATTTAAGAACTGAGATCACCCATGAGCTATGCAAAATGACTGACACACAGTGTCAGTCTCATATTTGTAAAGGCTGGTTCATACTTCCAAATTTTCATGTGCTATAAAACTGTAAGAATCACATGTGGTCATGCCTTGCTCTTAAGGGCCAATCAAGACATAGCTCATAATTGAACTGTGTTGGACCTGCCTTAAATGTTGGATAAATTATATGTACATTATAACTCAGCAAATCTTAATTTGGGATTCAGGGTTGTAGCTAGACCAGTTTTAGTGGTTGGGTCAAAACAGAGTGTAGCTAGTCAAATGTCTATGGTTGAAAAGAGAGGGTTTTTTTCTAGAGTTATTGGCTCTTTATTGGTGCCATATGTGGACAAAACTTGGCAAATACCACAAAAATATATATTTCCCGTCTTGGTTGCTTGAAACCCAGTTTAAACCATATTCAGTACAATTGATAGTAAAGTTGATACCGGCCGCGCAGGCATAATGAATGTGGGTCCTAAGCCTAAAAGGCAGTCCTGGTCAGTATCACCATAGCTACAAGCCTGTTTAGGAGTGTGGTGTGATGTTGACATTAACTGAGTAGAAATCTTGTGACTTCCATGTATTTATTTATGAAAACTATCTAAGAAGTTGGTTGAATTAACAGAATAAACAAATGACACAAAAAGTCTATTGTGACTTCTTTCCATGTCATAGATTTGCATATTTAACTTAAAGCTCATTCAAATTGTTAGGATGAGATGGCAATTATAATGTAATGTAGCCTTTAATCATAGGACTTGATTGTTATTGTGACCATTTTTTCATATTTTCAATGCTTTTCATTACAGTAGATAAACAGTAATAACATTTTCTTGCCACCAGACCTTTAAGATACAGAAAAAATGAAATGCAGAAAGTAGACATTTACCTCAGGGGTTTTAGAGACTAATTCTTTTCATTATTTTCCAGAATGCAGACAAATATCCACCTCCTTGGCTGATTGCCATGCAGAGATATGGCCCACCACCATCCTATCCTCACTTAAAAATACCAGGACTCAATTCACCCATACCAGAGGTAAGAAAAGGATTCAGAACTTTTTTTCCCCAAAGAATTTGTAAAGTGCACATGCTATGCTGCTGTTGTGCTCTTAAGATTACAGAAAAACCCTTTTCGTCCAAACCCATTCATCTGAAACCTCGTTTGTCTGAACTGGCCTCACGATTCTACCAGGGTAGTATTGAACACAATTTAGTATCCACCAAGCTTTCAATGCATTAAAAAGGCAAAACCCCAGTGGCAATTTCAGCACAAATACTAATCACCTTTATAGAGTCACAGTGAGATGTTACACTGTCTAAAACAGGACTCATCTGGGTAAAAAATATACTTTTCATCTCTTTTTCATATTTGGAGGAAAAAATCTGCTGAGCTCGTTTTGAAATTCTTGCTAGGAGACAACTTTTCCATTATCCGAACTACCTGCAGTCCAGATGTGTTCAGATAAATGCGGTTTTACTGTATGTAATATTTAATACACTCCTGAAGAGTTACTTCCATAAGGGTTATCAGTTTCACTGTATTTGGACACACATTTTAGGAGTTATTTATCAAAACATTGTAAAGTTTTCATGCCCCAGATATTCCATAATACATTATGGTATCACAAAACAAAGTCTGGACAACATTCAGCCATTTTCCATGTCATTACTTTTAGTCTTGTTGCTTCCACTGTGCCCACATCACCAGACAGGTTTACTGTTTTGGCTTTATTTCTTTCTTATGGCATTAACTATTGCAACTTTTGGCCAGTTCTTTTGAAAACTGTGTATCTATCACAGCTACAGCCCTCATTTTCATAAACTTTCCTAAGTCCCAGCAACCACAGCCAAGTGGCTCCAACAGCCACAGAATTAATTTCCCTAGACTGTCCTCTATGGGCACTGATAATTGTGTTTGTTGCACTCCTAATGCATTTTGCTAAAGCTGTAGATTACATTGCAGGTCGTCGGAATGTGGAAGTTGTATGATGTACATTTATTCCTGTATAGTCACTAGTTTCTTGTGGTTGCTAAAGTCAATATACAAGCAGTACAAAAAGGATGTTAGGCAGCTCTGATGAAAATTTTAAGTTATTCATGAGAATGAATTGTTTGACCTGGAAAATTGACTTCTTTGACATTAGAGCCTGGAAGTAATTCTTTCACAGTGCTGACATACACTCATGTATAACTCAAGCTGCTTGTGCATATACAGAATTGCAACTAGAGGTTGATTTTGGTGGGATATTTTTGGTATTTACATTTTGTAACAGGAGTTGTAAAATGACAAAATTAAATTCTTGCATGTATGTCATCAAGTTTTTTCCTCTTTGTTTTCCAGGGATGCACTTTTGGCTATCATGCTGGAGGTTGGGGCAAACCACCTGTGGATGAGTTGGGGAAACCTTTATATGGGGATGTCTTTGGTACAAATGCTGATGACTTTCAGGTATAGAACAACATTCCAGTTCTCAATATCTGTATTAGATTTTTACGTGATGTTTGACACTATTGAATATCTTAAGTATGGCAAAATTTTTAAAATAATGAACATTTATAGTTGCTAATGTACAGAAACAAATGTATGTAATGCTCCTCATTTAGACAAAGGAAACCCATTTCCAGTACTACTGTGTATAATACTATTTTAGTATGTACAGAGTTTGTAATCAAGTCCTGATTCTAGTGAGAACCTTTCAAAACTACCTTACGTGACAAATTGTAGAGATTTATTCTGCAGTGAAATTATTCAGTGATTCCAGTCAATAAACTTGAGTCACTAAAATTGTTGTATTTGTCATGCACCACAAAGTGACATGGCTACAACTCTGGGTATATGAATGTTCAGACGCACCCCTTTGTACTTGATTTCTTGATCAGATCATGGATGATTAGCAACACACATGCCTTTTGTATGCATGTGTTAGATATACAAGCTGGTGATGTACCTTTAAAAAGTTGTCAATTTATTCCCTTGGAGTACTAAGATTGATAATATTTTATTCTACACTCTACACTGCATGACACATGTTAATAACAGGCCTAAACACTAGTCCATTATATGGAAATAAAGATTCTTGGAGCAATCTAAGAAATTGACAAAGTGACTGGCATGTTTTTCAAAAGCAATTTGTTTGGTTTCTGCAATGACTAAATCAGTAACATTAAGATCTTAAGATCAAATGAATGCATCATAAACTGTGTTCTCAGTTCATCCAGAATTTAAGTTTACAGCAGAAGCCATTTCTATATTTGTCAGTGATGTTCCTTTACAATGAACAAGATAATACTGCACATCTTTGTGTCACTTTGTTTGCCATTTAGATGCAGAATATTGTTTATTTTGATCTCATGTTTTCCTATAAACAGAAAGAGCAAGAAGAGGAGGAGATTGACAGGACCACCTGGGGTGAACTGGAGAGTGAATCAGAGGAAGAATCAGATGAAGAAGAGAGCGAAGAGGAGGAAGATGAAGATGGGAAAGAAATTGATGAGACAGGACTCATCACTCCAGCAGAGGGGTAAGTCCTCTCATTTCATCTTCCTGTTCATCTCTTGCTGCTGAATCAACCTCATTTTACTCAAATAAGTTTTCTGCAAGGATGCAGTATGAAAGGAGGAACTTTGTTGTACTCCATGTTGCCATTTTTCTGTAGGTAGAAAAGAGCACATGTTTGTGAAATTTTGAGGTCAATTTAAAAGTTTGTCTTGGGAAAAAAAAACCAGTTTTGGATGTAAAATCATTTGTTTGTATAATCATTTTACTAGGCATATTTGAGATGAAGACACTCAAAATACTATGGGTCTGTTTGTGTTTGCAGAGGGTTGATAACACCAAGTGGTCTTAGCTCCATAGCTACTGGTATGGAGACACCAGAAATGATTGAGTTGCGTAAACAGAACATTGAGGATGCCATGGAGCAGGGTGGCGATACGCCTGCTTTGTACACAGTACTACCAGAGAAGAAGACAGCTGTTGGTGGAGCTATGATGGGATCTGCTCATGTCTATGATATTGGGGCTGCAACAGCTGTAAGTCTGTTTCTTACTTTGATGGCCAAGCAAAGTAGTATCTTACATTTCACATTCCACTGTTATGTAGCTTTCTTAAGTGAGATATATAAATGTGAATTAGAATTGAAGAACTGTCTGAATATTTGTCAAATATAGTCAAGTAATGGAAAAATGATAAGGTACTCCTGGTGTAAGAAAATCTACTAATTTGGAAAATGTCTTTAAGCACCCACTGCTTCAATAAGAATTAAGCTAAATATGTACATTTTTGATGTGAAAGCAGGGATTCCTAAGATATTAAGTTACCATTTGTTTCCTCAACAGTCATCTGAAGGACAGTTTTAATATTAATATGCCCCAATAAAGTACTGGAAAAGTGTCAACACCAAACTGCTCACAGGGTGACAAGTAGTGTAGAGATTACTTACAAATTAAGGGTGAACAAAAAACAAAAAAAAAGGGGGGAAAAATATTGGCTCTTAGCAAAACTGCACATTATAGGTTTGCGAAACCAAAGGAGTTACCTCAGAATTCTCAAACTTGGGAAAAGTATGACCTCAGGATGGTAAAAATAGTGAAGTATCAGTCCCAGCAGAACCCTCATTTTGTTTGTTTGTTTGTTTGTTTGTTTGGAAGCCTTTTGGCTTTCTGGTTTTTTTTTTTTGTATTTCTCCTTATGTCTGTTTAGCAAAGTCGGTTCCCTTTGGTTTCATGTCCTGATATGTTTAAGCAAGTGTACTATAACACAAATGTATTTATTTGACCCTGTGATGATGTGATACCAGTAAGTAGTGATTTTTTTTTTTATATATTACAGGGGAAAAAGACTGGAGGTAGTGGTATCACTGAAGGTGTTGCTGTTGCACTGGATCCAAGTGAGTTGGACCTAGACACAGCAGCTATGGCAGCCAAGTAAGTACATACTGGAGAAAACTTGATCTTTGTCAATAGTTCATCTGTTATTGATTTTTCAGTTGAAAAGTGGTTTCCCTTTGTAAGGCATGTTTTCTGTCTAAAAGACTGAGGGTGTGTGTTTGGGGGTGGGGAGGGGGCAGTTGGGCAAATGTATTAAGGTTAACTTTAAAGATAAAAACAGACATGAGCTAGGGAGAATTGCCTAGGATGTCTAAAGTTATTGCAATTAGAGAAAGTGGTTTCCTTGTCCACCATTTAGAAGAGAAAGATGCTCATTCAGAAAGTCCTGTAAGCTGAAATTGATTGTGGATATTTGCAAAGATATTATTGAATTCATTCTCTGTGATGTTTATCTTAAAAACCTGTTTGATCTTCTCAAGGTATGAAGAACAAGTGAGAGAACAACAGAGTCAACTAGAGAAGGAAGATTTCAGTGACATGGTGGCTGAACATGCAGCTAAGCAGAAGGTAATATTAGTCTAAAATAAATTACAGCAGGGTTAAAAGTAAGAACTGGAAAGGGCAAGGCCAAATGGCTTTTAACTTGTCAACGTTGTTAGGGCACCCAAGCTAAGTAACAGGGGAATCAAAGCCAAAATTGTAAACTTAAGGACACCAAATAAAAATAATGGAAAAGGGCATCAAGACTGTTGTGGTCTTCAGTGTTGGTAATTTTTTTTTTTTTTTTTTGAGGTTTATCAAAGGAGAGTGAAGGGGCCCTACAGCTGTGGCCTCTGGTGATTTTGAGCTCTGACATCTTTATCCCTAGTTTGAAAGAGTTAGGTCCACAGTAGTCTGTATCTCAAAATAGAGATTTTTTATGTTTTTTTTTTTCTGTGTTGCCAGTCACAGCTCATGCTCAGGTTTGTTCACTGTATGCATATACAACAGAACCTTTGGCAGCAGAGGGTGGGGGTGGGGATTAGCTCCAGTATCACTGGACATTTTGCTTCACATACTGGTGAGGTTTTTTGCAAATTTAAAACTGTTTTGCACTTGGTTGCACACTTCACCCTTGGGTTTGCACTCAACTCATTTTACAAATTAGGAATCTATAAACTTCCAGACTGCTGCAGGTATAGAGGTGTTTCACTGACATCACATGATCACGCATCTCTTTGCCTGTTAGACATTTTGCCGGGCAATTGTCCATAGTATCTATGGTTATGCCATAAGTGTGCTGTAAGTGCACTTAACTGTGTGTTTGCTGTGCCCTGCAATGCCAGGCAGTCCCAATCATGTGATGTCACATGAAAAACCTCCATATAGTGTGATCTGTAAGTCCCTGAGAGTAAATTGTTTTTGTTATGGAAGTAAAGAGTAGTTTGATGTGTTTGGAAATATTTATCAATGCTTCCAGCTTTTATCTCAGTATGTGATACTTCAGGAGCATATTCTGTCACAGGACAAACTGAATCATGCCTATCACTTCATTCAAAAATTTTTGTGGTATTTCAGGTAGACAATATTATTTTTGTTTTTCTCATCTCCTTCACAGAACAAGCGGAAGAAACAGTCTCAGGACAGTGGGAGGCAGGCCAAGAAGTACAAAGAATTCAAATTTTAAGGATTGAACATGCAAATAGGCCTTGTTTTAATGTTATTATATGTACATAAAGGATTTGTCAACCATTCCACTAGTGGTATGCATTGATGCAACCCTACATGGGTATTTTGTCAATAACTTGGGAGCACACTCTGCATATTCAATCAAAAGCATCATAAACGCCAAGATGGAATGCTGGAAATGATAAATGTTATGTCTCGATAAGATTGAATTTCTGAAATATCTTTTCTTTGCATCACTCTGTGTTTCCATGGCAACAAAATGTGTCAGTTCATGTTTTCAGGCCTGGTTGGATATCTCAAATCTATGGGTATTCATATTTCAGGACAGCACCCACAGTTACTGGAGGCCTTGTTGAATTGAGAACTGTGGATGTTGTTGAGGTATTGTTATTGAAGATGTAATTCATTTTAAATCCATACAGGAAATGTCTTGTTTGACAGCTGGCGAGCAAGAACTGAAAAGTTTTAACCCGAGTGGAAGCTGGTTATCCATCCAAGACTAACTTTATTGGTTGCTCAGGTTATGCAGTATGGATCCATTTCTTCTCTTTCTAATCCACCATGCTCTAAGAATATGAGAGTTGCAATTGTACATGCTTATACCAAGTGCCCAATCAGTCAGCCTGAGGCAGTAGTACCTCTCATGCCCCTTAAAACACCCTGTCTACAAAGTACCGCTACTGCAGTCATAGGTGTGGTGTGCAAAATACATGTTGTAAAAGCTCTCCATGTGTCCTTCCAATTTAGCAGCATAGTCAAAATTTGAAAAGCCAACAACTGTGGCTTTAAAACCCAAATGACCCATTTGTATTGTCTAGAAAATTTTTTAGCATCCATACCCTTCTTGCAATCTTGTGTCCATTTGTCCTTCCATAAATCTTGAGGTTGATATTTTGATCAGTCTCGATCAATTGGTTTGTGGTAGAATGACTTTAGGATACAGATGTAATTGTTAGTTAAGAGTGCTCTTGTGATTCATAGACTTGATCTTTTTTAACAAATATTTCTTGAAGCAGGGTCTTCCTCTTTTTCGTAGGCAGTGAATGCATCCAGTGGCTTTTTTGTTAAGAGTCTCATTGTCGTGTAGGTCTGGAGTAAAGTCACCAGGCTTCTAGCTAGAAAAAATGTCAAATTGGGTGGGAGTTAATTGACATTGCATCATTCTCACATGATGCTGGCCATGTATCTCAAGAACTAAATGACATTGTCTGTGGTCAGTTGCATGATTTTTGGTTGTTTCCAAAACCATATTCAATTGAATGTTTTGTGTCTGATACTGTACATATTTACAGTTAAGAGTGTGATAAAATTTCAAATTTGGTAGTGAGATTCAAACTGGGTGGTGAAATGTCAAACTGGGTGCTGAGTTAAAAAAGTAAATTCAAACTGGGTGCAGCACCCAGTTTGAATGGCCTGGCTAGAACCCTGGTCACACTGGACAGACTTAAATGTCTGAGAGGTTGGTCAATTAAGCTGTATGGTCCTTGGGGATCATAGCATCTTGGGAGTAGCTTCAGGCTTTTGCCTGATGGAAGATGGCCAATCAAGTTTGAAACAACAGTAATGCTCCATTTCTTTGTGGTCTATATTTGTTTTACTGATTTAAATATTATGATTGGTGGGTTTGAATTTAAGGATATTTCAACTTTGTTGTATATGCTATATGCAGCACTTCTGCCTTTACCGAAGATAATAGTTATGTCACTACATAATTATGGAGTAGCAAGAGTTATGGCACTGCAATATATTATGGGGTAGCAGAGTTATGGCTCTTCAATATATTATGGGGTAGCAGCATTATGGCACTGCAATATATAGTGGGGTAGCAGAGTTATGGCACTGCAGTATAATATGGGGTAACAGAGTTGTGTCACTTCTAGACTCACCTGGGTAATGGAGAGGCACTATTACACTTACCCAGGGTAAATAGAGCTTCAGTGTTGTTATGCATTACATTCACATTTCCCAAACATTTAGCATCTAGACTAAGTCAAACAGAATCATATCTGAAAGTTATAGATGTTTATGCCGTAATGTGGAATAAAGAATGAGTTCTTAACATTTGTTGCATTCGTTTTGTGTTTTGTCACAGTGTTATTCAGTTCAGTGCTTTGTTGTGAAAATCTGCTTTGGAAGGTCATCACCATCCCATGGGAGCATTTTGGTTCTAAAAACAATGTAAACCTATGCATAGCCATCACAAAGTGTGTCCATTTCCAAACTTGAACTTAAATGTTTCAGGGTGGTCAAGAAGCCACTTGGACAGCCAATACCAGGTTGATCATGAATGAAAACCAGCAAGATTCACCTTCTCTTTTTGGACTAGTGTTCAGAGGATAAGAAAAGCAGGGGTGTAATAATTGCTTCCAATCCTACTCCCAGGAATGCCATGTCATATCTCCAACCAATTGCAACAGACCAGAGTGTATCCTCAGTCTTCAGCCACTTTCCTGTAGGCTGGGAGGGGTGGAAGTATCCTCGCTCTTCACCACTGCTCAACAGCTGAGCTGAGTAAAGCAGAAGAGTCAGCCATCTTCCCAAGTCAGATAATTTCCCAATTTGGACAAACAGATACCCAATTTATAATACACCAATCTGAACCCCTCAGCATCACAAGAAACAACTAGATGCCAAACAAGCAAATCTGAGTCATCTGAAAGTTTCCAAGTGGTTCCACAGGGATTTGATCCAGGTACCTCTGTTATGTAAGGCAGTATGTTCAACCACCAAGTGAACTGCAATATGGTACATACTTGTAATTTATTAAAACTTGGGGGGCTTCTTTTTTATGGCATCGTCTCATGCATAATATGTTTGTAATAGCTTTCATTTGAAAATCGGAGAAAAAAAAAAAAACAAAAGTCAGGAGTTATCCAGCATGAAGTTACACAGATTTCAATCACAATGCAGCAATTTGCTCCATGGATCTGCAGTACTTCTGTCAATATTCACTTAAAAGAATAGGAAAGACCAATATACCCTGTAAAAATGTAAAACTGGCACTTCATCCTCAAAATTTCCAACATTCCATGTGAATCTCAGGTGTGAAACATTTACTCTCTAGCAGAATATGAAAACCTCTTAAATATGTTAAAATTCATGCATATTTGCTGAAAAAAATTAAAGACAGATACTGGTCACCCCAAGTACATCTTTGGTTTAGGAGAAACCAAAATTCTCAATTGGTGACTGCTCTTTGATTGACATCAAAGTTGGAAAACTGAAAAGATGCAGAGTTGCTCACATTTCAAAGTACTGTATGCAGAGGGGGTTTTGATTACACAGTTAGGGCCTTGTATGCTCACCAGGATATGGCCTGGCAATAAACTAGGTTTGTGTCTGCACAAGGAGGAGCTTAATGCAGTTTTGGGTGGAGCTAGAAGTAACTTAGTTGGGAGAATTGGAACTGTCTGGGATGAGGAAATTCACTCTTTAAGCTTGAAACATGGAAAAGTGCAGTTTGCAAACAATTTTAAAGGCAGTTACTTTCAATTATGCAGTGAAGATGATGACAACCCAAGCTCATCAAGGATCTTAAATAGCTCAGGCAAGTGAAAAGTACTTGATCATGTGTTTAAATAAAACATTACTGAAGCTACTGAATATTTCTATTGGTACACATCTTGCAATGCAAGTAGGCAGGAATTTATTTCAGATCTAAAGGATTAGAAAATGGGAATAATCATATGTCAATGATCAAGAGTGGTGATTTGTTCTCAATATTGGGGGGGAGGGGGGGGGGACATGACCAGATTTTCCAATAATTTTCTGTGTGAAATATCAAAGTCAATGAGCAATTTCTCAAATATTGGGGGGACATGTCCCCCACCCCCACCCCCCCCCCCCGATCACCGCCCATGCCAATGATTATTTCATGTCAGACTTGGTGCAAAGAGTAAAAGAAAAACCTAATGTAATGCCAAAATACACTTTCTGCATTGGTATCTACAGTGAAATATGTTGAACACACAAAATACACACGTTCTCATGTATTTCCACTCGGATGTATTTACATTCTTCTACCAACAGTCTGTATATAAATAAAAGATACAAAACAACAGTACTGAACAGATTGCTCTCTAGAAAATCTACTGTAAGTACTACAAAATAATTACAAACTTTGCACTGTTTCTGGAATTATTCTTCATGATACAAACGTAACAACTCTGGGTAGTTGTTAACTACTGGCAGACAGATGCAAAATAAAGAAATTCTGAGAAAGGCAATAGAATGTAACAAACACGATACAACATTAATATAGCTCCTTCGATGAGCAGATCCCTTCAAATGGCAATGACTGGTTTTCATCCTCCAGCATTCAGCCAGAGGGGCTTTTGAAAACGTTCTATACAACATTAACTTAACAACAGAATGTTTGAGAGAGTTGCTGTTCAAGGTGTCTTTTTATCTTTGGTGTTACATCAAGTAGGTTTCATAAATATGCACCACACTAAAAATGCCCCTGGAATTGTCAAACAAATAAGAATTTAATTGGACTGAATTTTGTAAATTACACTTTAAGTTCAGGCATTTCTACAAGATTTACAACTAAACTCATCACTGCTTTTAGGGTAAGTTCTAAAACTCACTTCTTGAGCATTTTACACACAATTGTCCCAATTTGCATAAAGCTGTGCTTTTAGTGAAGCCATTCCGAATTGTCCATAGAAACTCTCCCATTCACTACTTCATAGAATAGAAAGTACCCTTTCAAATCCATATTAAATGTAGAGGCAAGAGTTTTGTTTTTTGTGAAATTAGAAAATGCAATTTGATGTTTTGGTACTTCACTTTTTCAATGGAAGTAATGCACAAAATGACATTACAAAATGGAATTTGGCTTATAGAAAATAGAAAACTCTTGTGTCTACCATAATGTCATCTTTACAAAAACTTGAAAATGGTAACCACCCTTTCAATGCATCATTCAAATGTTTAATATATTAACTGGTCACACACAGCCTTAGTTACACCAAATACAAATAAGTTGTTTAATACCTTCTTACACCAGCAATGGCAACTTGCAATTTTTCCTGCTGAGACATGCTTCATTCATTTAAATTGTAATGCATAATTTGAATTGCATGTTTGACATCACAGAAACCCTGTGTCTCCTCAATGGTATGACTACTGCTTTTCCATACATGGTGGTTGATAAGGAACGTTACCTAGGACTGGGGGTCTCTCTTCGAGAATTTTTCACTTCTGCTTTCCATCCTGGTAGTTCTCTTTCAACCATTGACCAATATTGTTCCTGGATATGAAGATCAACCAAAGGAAAGAAACCTGATTCAACATTTTTTTTTTTGGGGGGGGGGGGAGAATTTCATACTGTCTGACTAAAATAATTAAAAGTTAATTGCTTTAATAGTCCAGCTCCCAATCAGAAACCCATTCTAAGGCTCATCATTTAATTCTGTCAAATAGATGATGACCATGCAGGCAAGATCACATTCTCTTTGTTCATGCATGTGATGTTACGAGTATATCAAAAAATGCATGCTTGTACTAATCAATGCCATATGTGGACAACCAGGAACCCTTCCAAACCAATGAGAAACCCTCCTCAAGACCATCATTAACATCTTCTCTGAGTTTAAAGCCCCAAGAAGAAATTCCAAGTAATCAACCAGGCTACCAGGGATAAGCACCATGGACCTAACAATTGCAAGGAAAACAGTTCAACGTGAAGCTAACTCTCCCATTTGGCATACTAATTCCACAGCTGCATTAGTTCCACAAAACATATGAAAATATATGACAAAAACTTAACTTTGAAGTTTGAAGAGTCTTCACTTACCTTCAAAGTGACAAAATTTCTTGAGTATGGCTTTTCAACTCTTTCCTTAAAGACAGACTGGTAGTGCTTGAAATCCTGTTAGGCATTAAAAGTCAAAGATGACAAAGACAATATTCTATAAGTTTTGATCATGTAAGGATAAAGTATGCTCAGAGAACAATGCATTACTTTAGCCATAAAAGTGGTGGAGTTTTCACATTTATTATTATCATAATAACCATGATAAAATACGTGGCAATGACCACTTTTTATTGATTCCTGGCCAAACTTTAAAGGCAAAAGGGAACAATACAAATTGCAATGGAATGTGCGTGTTTGTGACACCTACAGTAGCTTTTAAACACATTTATCTCATGTTTATAGGAAGTATAGATACCTTTTCATACTTGGCATACAGTATGTGGGTGCATTATAGTCAATAGCAGAACCTTCCATTATTTTTTTTTTTTTTTGTAGCTCAGTCAAAGGTCATCTGAGGTCACCAGAAGTGAACTATGAAAACCTTGTAAACCAGCTGCTTGTAAATAAAACGTGTAAGGAAGGGTACAACTGAGGATCTCATACATTAGCCAGTGGATGCCCCATACTGAGTAGGCTACAAGAACCCTACTGTTATAAGTGGAGTTCAAAGGTTATATGGGGTCACCAGATGTGTTGGGAAACTGAGGTATTACAACATAAAGTAGGGGTGTCTGAACATAACAGCACTAAGCCAATACCTCTAGAAGTCCTTTATTTCTCTTCTTTGCTTGTTGCCAGTGGCTGTTTAAGGTAACCTGAAACTGTTCTTGACCATCCAGGAAGGACTCTGCATGCTTCAGTAGCCGCTCCCTTTTTAACAATCTGCGGTACAACAACAGAAATATCCAATGGGTAAGTTCCATCCCTGTTTAGTTACACTATACATGCAAAGCCCTCTGAAATTCTACTACAGCAGTAACCATAGTAATTTATCCATTATAGCTACAGCACTTACATGATTGTATTTTCATCTGTACTAAGTTTTGGAGGCTTGTACGAATCACAGAATGGTCACCAATTTCTCTTTGCATCAAGCTTTCATGATTTGTTTTAGCCTTTGAAGTATTTCCTCATCATATGAATTTTCTCGGCAATGATTATTTCTAGCTGCAAATGGAACAGTTCAAAAGTATATAGGAGGCTGTGCTCCCTCTTCCTCCCCCCCCCCCAAATTGGACAGCCCCCAAACTGTTGCAGAATATAAATGCAGAAATTTGGGCAAAATTTTCTAAAAAGGCTCTGATATGCGAGCAAAGATACTTTTTACCAGAGTTCAAAATAACACATGCACACATGCACCAATGCATGTAACTTTTTGTCAGTGCATGCAACTTTGAGTTGCTTACCTGCACACCTGCATGTAGGCCTAGTCTTGGTCTAATGGTAGTTTAAAGAGAGATATATTAAAGGTAAAGCCACAGATTTTCCGCTTGAAAAATCACAAAATTCCGTTTCGAGATTTTTAAAATTTTGTGAAATTCCAAATCAAGCATAGCCAGATTCCGGAATTTTCATTTAGAGCCTACTTTGCATAAGCGACCTATCCTAACACACTATTGCATATGCAAATTGCAGCCCATACCGAGAAATTTTGCTAATTTTCAATAAGATGCTTTTCCTTTTTGGATCGTAACTTTGAAGGATTTTGATAATTTAAGGGGCGAATTGCCATCATTGTAGGTGGTGGTAAAATGTCTGTGGATCTCTTTCAAAAATGAAGGCATTCATTTGACATGGTTTTGGAGACTAATAGCCCTGGGTGGAAAAAGTTGGGAAGCTGGGAGGCTCCTTCCCAGGAAATATGGGTATTTGGAGGGAAAGTTTGGTCACTGGAGGAAATTTACACCTTTTAATATGTACATGACTATATTGGAGGAATTGTGAAAAATATGACTTCCTTCCCGGGTAATAAACACTTTTTTCCAGCCCTGCTAATAGCTCAAATTTTCTATTTAAAGTGTATTTGGAGCTGGATAATTGTTTGCTAAATTCCGTGGAGAGTCGTCAAAATTCTGTTTTTTTGGTGGGGGGTGGGGGTGGGGGGCTAGATGTAATGATGGTATCAATGTCCATGCATAGCCAGTGCTAGAAGGCATGCATCATCTCATTGGTTGTCCCTACTTAGGCCTAGGCTATTATAAAAAGGGAAGGTGGTAATGTTAGTCCTAAGAATTTTGATCTTTCATTTTCATACTTCAATGATGCATGTAAGAATTAATTTGTGCAGGTAAAATTTTAGAGTGCATGTAACTTTTTTTTTCTGATTCGAACTCTGCTTGTTACCCCTCAAATCTAAATGGTCTCATACACTTATAGGAGTTTTTGTACAATAAAGTGAAGTAGAATCAACAATGATGTATAGTTTGGGTAGTTATTAGGATTTTTTCAATTTGAATTCCCTCTAGTTATGTTTTTTTGGTTCTCACTCTCTCTTTTCTTTTCCCTCCAGCTACATTTGTTAGCTTAAATATGAAACGGGTTCAGACTGCCATACTTACCCCACATATGATCTTGAAATGAACTACAAAATTAATCATATCAGTTATCACAGGAAGTAAATACTGGAAAATTCACACAACTGTGTCTTTGGTGTGTTGTATTTCTAGTTATCAAGAAAATAAAATTAACTCATGTCTGAAATGTTGAGATACTCAAACTTGGTAATTCTACTCCACTTCAAAGCTATGTAGGCCTACAGTCGTACATAGCCTTGACTAAAGCCTTTAATGTTTCAAAATCTTCTGACAGTCAGAGCATGGCCAACTTGTAAACTGAATACTCCACGGTGATAAAATCAAGGTTCCTCCAGACTTTAACACCTGCTACAGTGTGTTGTGCACAGCAACTTTAAGCATGTTGTGAACAACAGAGACTGTACCAGACCGAGTCTTTTGTTTCCGCACTCACAATTTTCGACTTTATAAAGTTGAGGTTCTCATGACATCCATTGCAGGTCAAAGAGGATTTGTTTTAAACATACAGTTCTCTTTGATGTAAATCCCTTTAACTTATGGACTGAAAAGGCTGAATGGGGTATCGTTTCATTGAGAAAAGAAAAGAGTCAGTCAGCATGTGTATCCATAGTGAAACTTCAGGGAAGACACACCAAAATCCCAACAATGAATACTTCCAAGGTTTTTGCTACTTTGGACTGTTTTTGCTGAACCCAACAAAATCTTACAGATTGAGGGAGACAAATGAGATAGGCCTAGTATTCCTAGAAAAGTCCATTCATTTAACTTCGTATTTTCCATATTTTTACCTTCCCTACATTCATTAAGTGATCAACTTGATGAACCATACTTTCGTGACCTGACAACTTCCCTCACCATGATTCCCACTCGGACTTTTCCCCCAGCCAACTTCCCAAGCCCTTTCTCCCCCACCCCGAAAATTTTCCCTCGGACCATTCCCATCCTGAACAATTCCCATAACATTTACTCGTCACGCACCTTCCCCTACCATAAAAACTGAAATTGTCAATTGTAGGCTAGGCCTTATTAATTTCGTGAAACTGGTCCAATACACCGCGTCCCCTGGTAACGAAAAAACGTTGTGAACAGCTACGATAAATGTAAATCTTACTTACATATTTTCATGTTTCTCGTTAAGAAATACCTCTCTCTGAAGCGTTTCATCCGCACTGTCGAAAGGCTGCATTTCCCATCTGAAGTCTACCCAGAAAATGTAAATAATTTGGCAAAGACTGTTGGCTGAATCGCAGTTTCGGTAAATCATTGAATGATGTGCGTCACCAATTAAAGGGTATTCTCGCGCACAATACGTTCACCCACAAATGTAATCCCTCAAAAAGATGTTTGGGTCACAGTGAAGACTACGTTGCTGAGGGATTGTGCTCAATTTGTGATTGTGGGTATTATAGCGGGTGAAGTTGAAGTATTCATCATGCAAAATGAAGAAAATTGAGGATATTTTAGCCCGGGGTGGCGCAGGATTTGCCCAAGTGGGGGGGGGGGGGGGAGCAACCCGAAACCACCTAAAAAGTTGGCGGGTTACCTCAAGGATGTCGAAAGCACAATTTTTTGCTCGCATTTTTGGGCTATTATTGACACAACATTGAATTGAAAATTTGGGGTTTATCGAAGAAAATTTGAAAAATGAAGTTGGATTTTTAATTATTGTTTTTATTGAAGAAAATTTAAAACTCGGGTTTTTATTAAGAAAAATTGGAACATTTTAAGTTTTTATTTTCTGTAAGAGCAATATCATGCAAATTGTCTAGGCGACTGACTGTCCTCAGGATTACATATTTAGTATCGTACGCATTAACTTAGGCTTCCAACGAAATTGGAAAATTTCCCCGACCGGGAGGGACAGCCTTCCCGGCGGAGGCTATGCCCCCTGCCCCAGTAGGTGCCACCCTGTTTTAGCCAAGGCACTTTTTAATTAACCTTTCTACTGTGCACAATGGCATTTTGAGTTACTCAAGTGTCCACCACCCTTTAAAGGCTTTCACGACGGGAATCCATACAAGTAAGAGGATTTCAACGAGTACGCCGTCGAAGTTCTTGAAATAGTCAAGCTTTCGTCAGAAGTGTCTCTGACTTCTTCAGGACTAAAGTTTAGCTTGACTGCTTCAAGACCTTCGACTGCGTACTCCTTGAAATCATCTTACTAGTCCACCACCCTTTTCATACAAGTTCTCCCGTTAGCTCACAACCTCAACGGTTACGATACACAAACTTGAAAACAGTGTGATGGCCTGTATTCACGGTGAGCTTTGACATGCTTGTACCTGTTGAAAATTTCTACAAGGGTCTAGAAGCCACGATACGGACCAAATTAAGGGAGTCGATGACCGAAAATTTGTACACAGTGTCAGTGGCGTAGCCAGGATTTCTCCCACCCGGGGGCATGCAGGATGATGTGTGATCGCAGTGGCGTAGGAACCGGGGGCCAAGGGGGCCATGCCCCCAATATTGTTTATGGGGGCCAAATTTCATTTTACCCCCCCCCCCAATATTGCGACAGTTTACAGTTTCGTTTTACCCGTTTTTGCTCGCAAGAGGACAATTTCTCTAATAAGAACGCAAAATTTTCGGCGCGCTACGCGCGCAGAAGAGCTACTCTGCTTTCTTCAATAGTTCCATTCTACATCGCTAGATAGCGCAAGTCCTTTCCACCTTACCAAGTAACATGTAGGAAAAGTACACAGTTTATGTAGAGGTCGCAAATTCATCCCATATCGCAAAGCCTAGTAACTGTTCTCTTGTGTGTGTCAAGCTGTACTGTCAGTTGGTGAGGGACTCACGGAGCAATATTTGACTATTTCATCGCATAGGTAAGGTAGTTTCGATACACTGCATATTATCTCCTATACGGTCTAGAACCCCTACAGATCTTCTATCTTTTTTGTTATTAATGTTTACATATGTTTTTTTGTTTTTTTTTTTTTGTTTTTTTTTTTGTTTTTTTTTTTGCGAAAACCTACCAAAAATTTTCGCGCTTCACGCGCTTTGCAATTTTACAGCTGAAATTCCGGGGAAAACATTTAATCAACGAGGAACTATGCTTCTCTAGTCTAAACAAATTTTATGCAATATATGCCCCGAATAAAAAGGTCTAGTATACAGGTTTTCTTCAAATCGCACTTACACCCGACGGCATTAGGGCTGTCGGGGATTCGGGTCGGTGGCCCCCGTCGGGCAAATCTTGGCGCCACCAACTTAATAATAGTAGACTCTGGCTGTGGAAAATCTCCATTCCAATCAATCCACCGAAATCCATGGGCTAACTCCACTCTGAATAATTTTGAATAAAGTCGGATAGATTGTGACAAACTTAATGTGTTTTAGAAAAAATTCAAATCAACCTTTAAAAAGTTTTCACAACAATTCCACATCTTGATGGCTGATATCAAGCCGGGCAAGTGCCATTTCCGGCGATCTGGGATGTATTAAAATCTCAAATTTTCTCGGTTTGCTCCGTGCAAACCTATGGTGGCGCTCCGCTTAGATAATAAATGGGATTCAAACTTGCAATCCTCGGACCCCAAGTCCGGCCAGCTCAGCTAATCCGTCCTCACAGAAATGTGTTTTGGAATAAAATCAAATCAAGCTTTACATTTTTTCACAAAAATTGCACATCTTGATGGCTGCTATCAAGCCTGGCAAGTGCCATTTCCGGCGATCTGGGATGTATTCAGTCTCAAATTTTCTTGGTACGCTCCGCGCCAACCTATGGTGGCGCTCCGCTTAGATAGTAAACGGGAGTCCCCCCCCCAAAAAAAAATAACTCCAGTCCTCCAGAGCCTCCCAAACAAAAAAAAATCTTACCTACACCACGGCTGCATGGTGCTGATTTTGTAGTTGTTTTTTTTTTCTTTGAATATTTTTATTTTGCTTAAATTAAAATCGGAAAAATTATGAGCAAATATGAAGTTTTGGTGTGGGAAGGGGTATCAAGGTCGAGAAATCGCATCTGGTCTGTTCCCCCCATGTCAAACATCTTCCTAAGCCGCTGGATCTTCGGCCTGGGGGAGGAGGTTATCTCCCTCCTCTTTGAATTTTTTTGTTAAAAATCAGGTGTAATTACATGCAATCTGGGTGCCACAAATACTACCGTTTGAAGTAAAATTTGTGTTAAAAAATTTACGTATTTTAGCTACCATTGATCGGCATCATTGAGGGGAGCCATAGCCCAATGGCCCCTTAAATAAGCCACTGCATAGTGTACAGTAGGCTTTCTAAATGTTGGACCCAAAACTGGCGCACTTAGGGATTTGATGGCCGATATTTTCTTTAGGAAAATCATTAAACAGTGACGTATCCAGGATTTTTCAATAGAGAGGGGGTTCGCAACTGAATCGTCGGTTATGATAGTAGCAGCGGAACATCTTTATTAAGACGGAGCCAAAAATGTGCACGCGTAATGTACGGCGTTTGCGAAGTGTTGTGCTCCAGCGGGTCCTCTCATAATTATGACCCATGTTACGGTTCACAGGGGCACAAGGCCCCGGTTAGAGTCCGGAGCTTCGCCTCCTGAAGCTCGAGGCATTTTAGTGTTTCAGATGCTCCAGGAAGATTGTTTCAGGGGATATTTTCAACGATGCAATTCTCTTATCTTGTGGAAATTTGACACTGTCCCTACAGAAAAGCTATATAAGAAGACAAAAAATGGATACATTCATTTCCAGCTATAAATATATACAAATCAGTGAATACAAAATATTTCGGGCTGTCTCAGCAGCTCAGCCCTTCCTCAGTTGTGTATAGGAACTAGTGCAAATGAAAACTAGCCTCACATATATATATATATAGATACAAGCCCCTCGTTTAGAGACCAACTGCTTGACCGCTCATAAAAGCCAAATCCCTATTTATAATATATATATATATATATATATATATATATATATATATATATTGAGGTGATGCTATATATTTGCAATAGATCGAATACGTGCTTCAAAATGTCAACCGGCCTGTTGGCCTTCTTAACGTCCACTGTATATATATATATATATATATATATATATATATATATATATATATATATATATATATATATATATATATATATATATATATATATATATAATATATATATATATATATATATATATATATATATATATATATATATATATATATATATATATATATATATATATATATACATATATATATATATATATATATATATATATATATATATATATATATATATATAATATATATATATGTATGTATATATATATATATATATATAAAGGTTGGTTGGGACTTTTGGGTACTACAAGGCAGCTTTACAGCACTGTTTCGTAAGGGCCCAGTGTAGTAGGTCCTCACTCTTCAGAAGCCTGATGTAGAACGGTGTCAACAAAGGTTTGGCATTTTTTTGTATGTGTCCGTTTTTAACTGTACATTGGGTGTCGTGCTCGTCTTTTGAAGCACGGAAACGACCAATCCGAGTGAACAAAGATACGCTACCTATTTGAATAATTGCACAGCAGGTGTTATTTCTGTGTCTGCATGAGCTTATGAGTTCGTTTCGTTTGTTAAGAGTGGCTAAGGGGAAAGGGCTTAGGGAGCGGGGGCTGGGGCTAAGCCCCAGTCAGTACTGTGGTGAGGCGGAAGTATGCTTACGCCCCTCAATTCAGAATCGAAAACCCCTTATTTGTCCCCACCCCCCGTAAAATATATCAAAAATTTACAGTAATTGTCCTTAAAATTTGCTCAAATATTGCACCAAATTGCATCTAAAGACCGTCAAATATCAGACACAGAATGCGGTCCGAAACAACGTTCACCCCAGTCAAGATCAGCTTCCTACGCCTATGTGTAGGGGACGCAAAACATGAAGTCACTTAAAAATTCATTGATTTAAGTATGGAACTACAGGTAATCTGAACTATTTCGTAAAAGCTCGCTGTAGCATGCGCAAAAAGGATGAAGGACCTGCTGAAGAACTTAAGCCTACAGGTCTCAAGTGTGTTCTAAACACCATATTTAAAGCTAGTGCAGCAAAAAGTTCGTAGGAAGCGGGATCTGGGAGAGTAAATCCCCCAGTCAAAATATGGTAGGGCGGAAGTATACTTACCCCCTCAAATCAAGGACAAAAACCCCTTATTTATTTCCTCTGCAAAATGTCAAAAATTTGCAGAAATTTTGCTTAAAATTTGCTCAAATATTGTACAAAATTGTATCTAAGGACCCTCAAATATTCAAAAATTTCCAAAGGGGGAGAGGAACACCCCCTCCCCTTTAATCCCACCCTCAGGACGGCGGTCCGAAACAACTTTCAACCCCCTCCTCCAACAGTCGAGAACAGCTTCCTACGCCTATGTGCAACAGGTTTCATAGCCGCACATAGTCGGATACAATATTTAAGGAAGAGGCTCGTTCTTCAGGGTTAGTCAACTACTTAGGACATCTATAGAGGGGCCCGGGAATCTACCGGGGAAGTTTGCGGAAAAGGGGGCCCTTGTATGCGATTTTCTAGGTTCCGTGTGCCTTAAAATCATCCTTGAGACAATGAAATTTTCGGCACTTCTCGTATTTTTTTTCTTTTTTTTTTTTTTGATTGTAGGAAAACTTCCATATTGGATTTAGAAATTTTAAGGGCAGCTTCCTCCCTTCCAGACTACGGCCCTTATAACTTTATATAGCACCATTTAATCGGATCTGAGGTGGCGATTGTGTCCCCGCCGGAGAATTTCCAATTTCTTCGGGAGCCAAAGTCAGAAGAGTAGGTACGACAGAGTATATATTCCCGATCAGTCGCCCAACTGTTCACCTTTTGTTGATCTCAAGGAACGTAAATCCTTCATTACAAACACAAAATTTTCGGCTTTGCGCGCGTTTGCTTTTATGTGGTTAAGAGTTAATGTCCTTCCACCTTATAGAAGTCTCAACCTACTTTGTCATCTTTCACAGATTGGTTGGAAATTTCATCCCAAGTCACAAAGATGTTCTCTTGTATGTGGCATAATTAAATACATTGGAAAACAAGTTATCCCCCAGCGGGGCGGGTTCTATTTTTGCTTTCCACCAATACAGATTCTTTATCATGTATTTCAAATTTCTGGCACACTTTGCAGCTCTGCAGACCATTATTTATAAAATTACTGAATCACGACTACGGAATAGGGTGTGTCAGTGGGGAATGAAGAGCGTTTCCCGGCTTATGACAAAGTGTTTGTATTTTCATTATTCCAAAATATTTTTGCCTTGTTCACAAAACATTTTAGTGTCGGGACACTAAGAATTGCAATGTCTGGTGCATTAAACTAAGCAGACAAAATATAATAATAACACCATTTTGCATCTGAGCTTTTTCTTACAGCAAAAATTTTCAAACGGAAGATACCCGCCGCAGTAGAACCCCCCCCCCCAGACGGTCCAGGCCCGTACGCAGGGGGTTCGAGTGGTTCGTCAATAGGTTCGTTTTTAAAATCGAACCTCCCTTTGAAAACGAACCCCCTTTGTGTACTAGGGGTGGTTCGTCAGTACTTATGACTTCTTTCTTCCTCTGGCAATTCTGAAAGAGACATTGTTACAAATTAAACACTTTCCATATTAATATTAGGGTGATATAACAAGCATGATTACGTCATTATTCCAACACCTCCGTTTTCCGCGCCCTTCGGAGGCATGCAATATCATTGATTCGGCGAGTATCTCTGATGTTCAAAACGAGGTTAGCCTATATGTACATTTGCTTTCTTTTGCACACCCATTTTCTTTCAATGATTGAGCTGGTTCTGTTTAATGAAATTTTCCAAGTGATGGCCACTATAGTTTTATGTTTATTAATAGGATAGACAAGTGGGTGATTAAAGGGGCGATTGCGTCAGCTCCTATGAACCGTGATTCTAGTTTAATGTCTCTTTCCACCATATTTGGCGCCCACGCATGATACACTGCGTTGAACTTTGTATTTTCAAGCGCACTTTTCCGCAATCTAGAGCGTTTGTGATGCCCACCTGCTTACACGCTGGAAATTATGTATGACAGAAAGGAAAGTCTGCAATGACACGCTTGTGCTTTAGAATAAGTTATTCTGCAGTCTAGCCTGGCTTTTCCAATCTTTTTGTCTTAGCCTCAGCTCAAACCATGGTGAAGGCAGAGGTCAGGTCCGTCCAAGGTGGTCAATGGGCCATAGTCACGCATGATACCGTAAAGTGTGTAATCCCCTTTGGCCGACAGTCTCCCCGACAGTTTACCTGTAGTTGCTTTTAAGGAGTCCATTTCGTCAACAGGAACCAAAAATTTGTATAGTTTTCTTACTTTTCCCTCATATTTTGACTGAATATTACAGAACAAGTCCCAACCTTACTATACGCAACCCTCAATCGCTTAGTTGTTATCGTATCTGTCTCGTAGTACGGTAAACGAGTTGGGATGAGGCGTTTTCATGAGTGCTTATTTTATGTTTATGCCTGATTGAGAAGGAACACGGCGTTATTTTTTGGAAGACATATTTCATGATAATCAAAATATTAAGAGGATTAATTCACCATTGCCTTCTTGGTAGACATATTTTGTTTGGAAATTGAAAGAGTCTGTGTGAAAGGTCTGGATGCAACTTTTGTAATGAAATATGGTATTTTCAAGTCAAAATTTCTTCTCGCTTCGTGCGCAATCTTCGCGGTTTACACTCTGCAACTAAGGGCAATAATATACGAGGAATAGTTCTCTTAAACACCTTTCCGAAATCTAGAGGGAACAACCTTCGTAGGAGCCAGACTTTATGAGGGCAACATGTACCAATCAAATATCAAGAGAACGGTAAAGTGCGCAGTATGATTTAAGGAATTGGAGTATACAGTTCTTGTTTTACATTCTTTTCCAACAACATTTCTTCTGCGCAATTCGCGCGCACCCATTATCGCGAGATCCTGAGAGTAAATACATTAAAGAAACGACTAAAAGGTATTCTAAACTTGCTTATAAATCCTAGACACATTCGGTTATTCCTATTTCCCCCTTGTTTACTTCCAGTAGAAGTTGGTCTCTGAATTCTCGTTGTTCATGCCATGCTTCTTTTCCCATTTTGTAATTAACCCAGAACTTCCCCATGACCCTCATGGAAGTATTACCCATGACAGTCAACAAGGGCCCACAATAAGGCCCAAGAACCCCATATCTTATGAAAGGCGCTCCAATTGCTAAGCCAAAAAGGGATCAGAACTCCGCCGATCGTTTTCTACCAGGGTCTTTTAAATCTAAATATAAAGTGTAAATCTCTAAGACATGAGATCTCCAAATAAGACAATATATTAATGGCACATACGTACAGGGCATAAGAAGTGCCATTTTGCAATTTGGAGGCAATTTGGCAAAAATTCCTCGTGATGTTATGCGCTGACTAGTTGTGCTCATCGCTGAGATATTTTCACGTTTTTCGGGTTTCTCTTATCAAATCACCACCCTGCCTCTCAACTGAAAAACTTCCTATAAAAGGACCTGCTTCCTACGCCTCTGGAAGGGCTGTGCCGAGATTGTTCGCCCTCTTCCTGCGCGTATGCACATTTGTCGCCGATGGAGCTATCTGGGATGGGGTTACGACTTTCTCTATATATGGTGACAACAAACGGCCAACCCCTTCTAGTTCCCCTGCAGATGAGGATTCAACACCTGCAGATCCATTTTCACCAACGTTACGTTGTTTCTTACGGCAACGCAAAAAGCCGCCATGTTGGGATAATAAGCGAGGCGCAGATATGCATATTCAAATCGTAATGATCAGTCGCACCCAATCCGTAACATGATATCAGGCAAATAAGAAGTCTCGATCCTTCTAACCCTATACTTTCCTGATTGCTTTAACCCTACTTTAACCCTAACCTAGACACATGATATCATGCATATATGCATGTCTTGAGCAGTGGCGTAGCTAGACATTTTTTGTCGGGGGGCAAAAGCAAAAAATTTCCGACAGATTGTTACCTTGAAGTAACGGTACCATCATCTCTGGCAGTTGTACGATTCGATTTTTTTTTTTATTTTGCTTTCCGGGCAATTTGAGACCGACTTTTGATTTTCACGTTGACATATGTACAATTCTGCTCAAAAACGTAAGAAGTGTTGTAAGTGTTTCAAATGGATTGTTTTTATTTATTTCCGACGGAGACTAGAAATTTCCGAGAGAGGCCTTCGGAGGCTTTGTGGGGGGGGACCGCCCCCTACCCCCCTCTAGCTACGCCACTGGTCTTGAGAGACAAATGTGTCACCTTACAAAGCAAAACGTCCGGATTTGGTGGCAGTCGAAGTCAGGCAATGGAGCCACAGCTGCGTGTTTGATATAGGCCTACTGTGTGCACGGTGTAGTGTACAACTAGTAATTAGTGAAGAGACGCAGTGTACAAAAGTGTTTGCTCCACTGTGCCCTCAATATGGCCACGTTAACAAAAGATGACGTCATGTAACACAGTCTTATTCGAACCCCCTCTTGAAAAATCCTGCGTACGGGCCTGCGGTCTACTCGAATGATGTTACTTATTTCCAAGCAGGGTTTCATGTATAGGAAGCTTTCCCCCACCTCGGATTATGCTCATAGCGAAACGTTAGTTTTCCTCTATTTTGGAAGTTAACTAATTTCTATAGCTTGAGATCTCAAAATGAAGCCTTATTTAGATGCACTTACAAGGCCTGGAAAGTGCAACTTTCGGCAATCTGGGAACCATTTGGAGGAAAAGTACTTTAATGCGCTGCATGACAATCAAGATGGCCCTCAGTTTAGACAGTATCACAATTCACGAACCCTCCCCTATGCCACTGACCATAGTTTCATTTCTCCCCACTCTGAAATACCTTCCTCCTAAGACTACAGTGTATATTAGTAGAAAAAGATAATTCCTAAAGTTGACTCACAACGATCTGTAAATCAGTGCCAGTGCCAAACAACTCAGCTTGACCCACCTTGTAGCCCTCGGTCTGGCATTAACTTCTTCTTCTCTAAATTACTATAGTTGTTTTTAACTGGACCCTTTATATAATTACTTTGAAGAAAAAAGTCCACCTAAACCTACCTAAAATTATACATCATAGACATGTGTTAGGACATGTTTATAATTTGTCCTCCTGTTATCGCTTCCTCTTTCTCCTTGTGCTTCTTTCGCTTCCCCGTCGTTCTCATTATTTTTTCGGGGGGGGGGGGACGTTCCCCGTAGGCCCCTTCCCGAAATCCACCCCTCCGGGGTTCGTGCATGCCTCTGTGGGAAGAGCCAAAACATCGTCTTCGCCAGGTTTTTAGCCGGTTATGAAGTAATATATACTCTATACCGTAGCATCGTGCAAGGTCATCCAATATCGCTTGTTCGGTGTATTATAATGTATCATAGGCCTAAGCAATGCATAGGGGCCTACATGTACATTATACATTTTAGCACATGAAACATAGGCCGACACTGCGTTTTGTAATGCCGCATGAAATTTGAGGTACATACGTCAAGTTGACAAAACTTGTATCGCTTTTTCTAAACTTTGCAGAAAGAACTTACGCAGTTAGAATGTGAAAATGAACGTTGGTGAACTCTCGCCACGTTTAGGACACCATGTAGAGATGGTCACGGTATAGCTCAGGCCAGATGATAAATGTAACAATGGCGGCGAAGGGGCACATGAACCCATTTTCAAGTAATTTACTCTGTGAAAAAACAAAGTCAATGGCCTATTTCTCAAATATTGGAGGGACATGTCTCCCCCTGTCCCCCGATCGCCGCCCATGAAATTTAATGTCTATTTTAAACTGGTCATTGAGTATTTATGCCATCTCACCACCCTGTCATCCCTATCTCCCCTTCCTCTGATCTAGCCTGAGACTTTTTATAGTCAAGAATTTCTGTAAGGGTAGTGGGCAGGAAAATTCTTTTGCAGAAGTTCCGCACCGTCAGTACTCCATCTTACGGGAAGACATAGGCAGATAGTAGGGTTAATTGTGTGGTTCACTACTGCCTGAAGTAGACACAATAGGCCAGGAACTTCAGGAATATGGAGAATGCTCATGGAGTTTATACGAAACTGCTGGGTGTTCTGATGGAGTTTTCATGCATCTAGCAGTCTTAATACATTTGAAATATAAACCTGACTAGCAGCTGGTCAAACTTTTCTCCAATATTTACAAAATCTTTCAATAATTATGTGAATGACTCTTATCTATAGGTACAGCAATCCCATGACTGTTACATTAAGTATGAGATACGTGACCATTGTAGTAAACATTTTCTCCGTGCCACTGGCCTCTTCATTTAAAAACCATATCAAAATATTTGCTTTGGCATCGCTTCTAGTATCCCAATGGATAATTTCTGATGAATTTAGCCTAGATCCGTTTCTCTCTATTCCTCCCACTCACCATCTCGACTGCTATTGACTCTATTCTTGTTTTGTTTCCCTGCGGAGATTTGGCAGTAGCACCTGATTTGTCGCTTTCGACGATTTGTCTCAATATAATTTTGGTAGTATCCTATACTTGAAGGCAGCTATAACAGTATTGATTGCCAACCTGCAGTCAGTAGAATGGTGATTGGAAAACAAAATTAGAATTAGATTTTTTACGTGTATAAACAGCAACATAAATCAACAACACCGAGGTGTTTCCGTTTGGCTGTTCTTTGCGACATAAACTTGATCAATGCCTCCCAAAACACAGACCAACATATGTGTATGGTGGATCAATAAAATACAGATTTCGAAAAAGACTCTGTCAACTTTCTTCATTTGTAAATTACAAAACTGTCACGTTGGCCATTATAAACTATTTGTCACAGTGCATGCATTATGCATTAAGATCTGGTACAAAAAACCACTGCATCATATAAAATATAAAAGCCCTAGCTGCTGAAGTGAAAAATAGCCACAGCTCCCTTTTAAATCCATACAGGCTAACTGGGGATTCATATTGTTGAATCAACACGAGTCAAGCTTGCAAATATATGACATGAAACGAAGGACCCACGTGATAAATCCGTAGTAGATAAGTTCTGTTTTTTTTTTCTCTCGAGGAGATCAAAAGTAAAGATTGTGTTCCAACTATTATTTACACATACTGACAAGTTTTGGCAAGTAAGAGACAATTTATGTTTATAAAACAGAATCTTTTGCGAGCTTTAGATACTCCGGACATGTGACGAAACTTTGAGAAAAAATAGTTGAATCACTAGTACTAAAGGGTCTTTTTGTTGGTTTATATACAAACCTTTGTTTTTCGAGTGCAAAACAAAGCTGTCTAGTTGAATGAAACAAAATGAAACAACCTAGTTTAAAGACAAGCAGTCATCACTCCAAAGTACATTTTTGATATGGGGGTATCAAAATTCTCAGTTGGTTCCTGTTCTTTGATTCACATCAAAATTTGAAAATTCAAATGATGCAGAGCAACTCACATTCCACACAATGCAGAGAGAGTGTTTGGATTACATATTATAACCTTGTACCGTCACCAGGACATGGCCTGAAGCAATAAAATAGGTTTGTGCCTGCATAAAGGAGGGGATTTATACAGTTATGGGAGGAACTGTAGGTACTGTAAGTCTTCTGTGAATGTGAATGAATAAGATTATGTAACACATGGAAAATCTGCTATTCCACCGATGCAAAGAAACCCAAGAACCCCCGTAGCCCCGCTGATACACCTGCTGATTGATTTATGAAGGAAGATTGATGCATGAATGTTTTGTACTCTAAAAACAATCTGGTCACGAATCATCCAACAATCTGGTTGAAAATAACCAGAAAATCGGGTCAGATTTGACTCTTACCCGGTAAAATAAACGACCGATTTAAAATCCTGGCTAAATTTGCTTGGTTACTTTAACCAGAAAATGGTGGGGTAACCTGTAATCGCAATGTTGGTTAAATTTACTCATGGTATTTTAGCGTGCGTAAATCCTATAAGGGGAAAGGATAAGCGAGCATTATCTTTACAACGGACGTGACTTTTTCTCCCATTAAACCCTCAAGAAAACATAACACTTAAACCTATTCGGACAAAACTAGCCACTCCAAAGCTCAGCAGGTTTAAAATTTGATAATTTTACCGGTTAAAGACCTATTCGGTTATCAGCCGCTGTATTCTCCTAGAGCAAGTAGTAGCTCATTTTACTTGCCTATATGGATTGGAGTTTTGTTTCATTTCTGCATAGTACGATTATAATTAACTTACACTTCTTTCTAGCCCTAAATATATCACGGTGGGTGGTTCGTGTCAAAATAAAAGTCCTTTTTAGCTCGTGGGTATTTTAAGTGATAGACTATTTATGTAAGTGAACTATACGTTTCAAGCAACGACAGAGAGGCTATACTTTTCATCAATAACCCCAAGCAAAGTATTCTTGGTGTACTGCATCAAGTGATCACAGTCAGGTTAAAAAATGGCAGATTATTGGCAATGACGATGCGGAGAATATTGTGAAAAAATTGTACTTCGTAACTTTATATCAAAATGTGAATGAATAATATGAATAATACATGCCAAAAATGATAGAATACATTTTGTACGAAATAACGTTGGGATGCAATGATATACTTATAGTCACGAAAGTGATGTACACATGTAAGATATCATAACCCTGCTTTCACATAGGATAACGCGCACGTCATCAAGATGCTCTGCCTAGATGAAGAACCAGGTCGAATGTACTAACCATCAAGATCACAAGCTCGTTATCAGATAACCCTAAATCCTGCATACATATGTAAATGTTCGCATGGTCTGTGACGTGTTTATTTCAAATGCCGTGCAGCTTACTGTGAGGGAAAACAGGTACAATTTTTAAGATGACTTACTTTTATAAACGAAAGCCAGCAGAACAGCAGAAGTTCTTGGGTATAGCTTGATGATACACTCGTTACCTCGATCATTTTTTTTTTTGCCAATCGACGTGTATGCAGCTGTAACCATTATAAAGAGAGACCCCATAAGTTTCTTGTTATCAATGATGACGTGCACGGTATCCCGTGGGAACGCAGGGAGGGTCTGTAGCTGTTAATAAGTAAACATACAGTATATTGAAACCTGAACAGTGTCGTCGGGACCATTTGAAATTTAAAGGGGCCTATTGATTATTTAGCACGCCTGACTGCAAAAGACTGTCCGGAAGAATGGAATTCGGTGCAAACCAAGGTGGAACCGGGGCAGGTTAATCATTTTGTGTATATAAGTTGTGTTCATGGCACTCCCCACCCGTTCCACTGCCTCTGACAGGAGGTATGGGGGTATAGGGTTTGACGATCCTGAATCTATTTGCATGAGCACCCTTTATGTCCATGCCAACCAACCAACCTTCACTGGCCATACGTTTCAAATATTTTGATGTAATATGAGAAAAAGACTATATAGTTAGCCAAACATTCAGACTGAAATTCAATAACTAAGTTCACTTGTCACGGTTGTCACTACACGATTAAAACCTGATTTGAATTTTTCTTGGGACCGAATTGTCCAGTTTCTCCACTAGCTCTTTCACAGTGGGAACGGCTGAAGTCCCCTCGACCTCCTGGCTTGTGCGTCTATGCTAAAAGTCGTGGACGACCGTAAAAGCCGAGGTTCTCTTTATGCATGCTCCTTGTTCATCAATGAAAACGTCTGCCACTTTTAGCGTTAAATGATTTACACATCATTCGTTTCAGAAGGTTGCCAATAGAGTTCCATGGAATGTATGACGTCACTTCACTTCAACTGTAGGACAATGGAATATTTTTCCGTTGGAAGCTTCATTAAAAATTGACTGAATATTTTAAGGTTTAAAAGATACTGTGGTAACAGTTTCCTCGATTAACCATATATTCAGGCAATGATAACATGCAAGTATAACATTTTATGTTGTTAAGCTTTCTTGTCATTATTATGGCGACATGTTATGGTGATTGCGTTATTCCGTGCTTTCTATACTGTTGTTTTTACACTGTTGTCCACGTTTCAACTCGAGCTGTCGTGAGGTTGGGTTCATGTATTCGTTTCTTTCCGATTTTTATTGGAATCTGAATCTCTTTGGAAGCAAGTTTCACCTGGAGGAAAGATTAAAATATGCAATTACCCGTCAGTCTACAAGTACAACATTCGGCAAACTTTCCACAAGAAGACACAAACAGGACTAACTGTCGTAATATACATTCGCATCACAACGATAAACTTTATCACGTCTCCTATTTGTCATATATTACTATCACCATAAGTGTAAGATGCTTTTAACGTAATTAAATCAATGCGTTACAACATTCATACAATGTTCGCAGAAAAATATATATAACGTATTACTATTGTCACGTGATTCGAGTTGCAAAAATGTAGCGCACTACTTTTTTTCCTCAGAAGAGCTTTTAGGGGGACTGCAGAAAGACCATTTTGATGACGGGATTAGGCGTTGCTTGTGATAAAGTAGGTGTATCAAA
Source organism: Holothuria leucospilota (assembly GCA_029531755.1). Taxonomy (NCBI): domain Eukaryota; kingdom Metazoa; phylum Echinodermata; class Holothuroidea; order Aspidochirotida; family Holothuriidae; genus Holothuria; species Holothuria leucospilota. Next base: position 50,194,644 of record CM055963.1, on the reverse strand, counting down.
TTAAGTTGAGGTTTTCAGTATGCAAAACGGGTAGGGGCGGATCCAGGATCCAATGCAAGGAGCCTGGGCCGCTGGGATTTAATTTAAGGATTGCTTCCACAGGTGACTATGGCTGGAGTCCTCAAGAAATCCAAACTCTTAATGCTGAGAGACTGAATTCGATAAATATTTGGTTACCGAGAATGGAGGGGGTTTCCCCCTTCCTCCGGATCTGCCCTTGTGATGGCGATTCGAGGCATTATTGCAAGCTGCTTTACCAAGACAAAAAAGTCATCACAATGCAAAAACTAAACTGGTTCGGAAAGGGTTACTGTATATTGTCTCACTTTCGAACCAGTGGTCGCTTTAAGGGGCTAGTGAACGAATATACAGGCAATTTACTTCCATTAGCGAATAGGCAGACATTTTACAAAAGGGGTGAGGGTTGTTTGATGTTATAATTTTCTCTGCCGAGCAATCAATCATTACATGAACGTTGCCATAAAAATAAATTTCAAGTGCCATGAAATCAATTTTTAAGCTCTAAAATTCACATTTTATTTTGCTCTAGGATTATGCTGCCCCAGACTCTTCCTCAAGTAATGCCTACATCAATTCACTCTACTCATCACATCCTTCAGTAATGTTTATTTTAACTAATGCAGTATATTGACTGATATATTTCTATTTTAAAACAGTTTCTCTACTTACAATCAAGTAGTAATTTAATTCTACAGGATGTTCAAAGGCGGTCTCAAAACTTGTTGCTGGCATCGAGTCTGGGGGCACTTGAATATTTTGTCTCATGTTCACTCGCTTGACTCTTGGAAAGAGGATTCTCCTCCTCACCAAACACACCTTGGAAGTCAGAAATCCTTTCTGTTCCTGGCACCTCACGGCCTGCATAAAGTAAAATGTCAACAGAAATTCACAGCAAAAATACATATCAGGCCTTAAGTCCTTAATCTTCCAGTATACAAACCCCTTTTTTGATCAATCAAATGCCGCCCCTTCTGAAAAAAAGTGCCCTGGGTGCTTTGATAGACTTCTCTAATCAAATAATGGTTTGGCCAAATATATAATTTTATTAGCTGCGCTATACAGTTATAGGTCTCAGTGGTTGGTGAAATCAATATTGACTTTTACGTGAGCAGATAACTGATATCTATGTACGGTCAGTGGTCAACGAAAGAAATTAATTTCCAGCTCCTTACTGGATTGAACAGTTAATATACTCTCGTATCATTCCTAGAAAAAATGTAGAATGATAAAATTATAAAATGAAATTGTGAAAGCTTCTGTTGCCGTTAAATAAAGGGAACACTTTAGAAAGAGACGTCTTCATTTTTTAACACATGATGGCGTTTAAGAATTAGAAAACGAACAACAAAATGGATAAGCACAGTAAATGACTGAACGAATATTAACACATGATAAAGATAATGACGTCAATTAAAAAGCACTCCGCAAACACGTTTATATATTTTTTATATATATGTTAAGTTTTCTTTATTTAAAACAACTTGATGTTTACAGTAATCATGAAATAAACGCATAAACGTGTTTACGAGATATCGTTAAAATGGCGTTAATGAGTTAAAGTTGGCGTTTTAGACGTTTAATTTGCGTATGTATTTTATTGTTTTTTCGGTTACATAAACGCCAAGATGCGTTTATTATCTGTTACCAAAGAGTGTTAATAAGTAATCGCCCAATCCTATTTGAAACATCTGTGTTATCATATCAGCTTTCCACAAAATTTCGTTGTAAGCATGTTTCACGATGCTTTAAAATATAAACTTGAGTTAAAAGGTTTACAAGTGAAGTATCCTACATTTACTTAACACTGAAGTAAAACACCTATCTCTACAAGATTAAAAGAAATTAAAAGAAACCAAGCAGAACAGGGGATATGCTAAATTCAAATTTGGGTAACTCCATTTTCCCTTTATTATTTTTTGATAGTTTAAAAAAGCAACGTAATAGCTTCATAGTGTTCTTTGCAAAACAGGTGCCTTCTGGAATACCACGCATGCTAAGCTACTTACAGGCTGCAATTCCTTTCCTCTTTTTCGGAAGAATAAATGCGAAAAGTCACAGACTCGAGATTGCACCCCATTTGCCGAAACTTTATATTGAACTATGGGTGTCAACATTTAAGGGAGGGGGGACATGTCCCCACTTTTGAAAGTGGAGGGGATCGTCCCCTCCACCTTTTGTCCAGACCCTTAACAAAAATAGTAGGCACATGTTTGATTCCATAGCTTGCAATATAGTGCAATGCAATGAAATCAGACTCGAAAATGGTGGAAAGAATCATTATCATTAATGGAGTAAAATTGTGGGAAATGCCCCAGATTACAGATCACCTGACCTCCAGGTATTTCCAGGAACCTTTAAAGTGAACCCCGGATCTCTCGCTTCTAGAGTCATGCCATTCCTGCTTGAAAATTTTTGGTCAAGGTCATGCCCCCCCTCCCCCACTTTTGAGAAGTTGTTGGCGTTCTTGTGTTGAACACCAGTTGAATTTCCTGACTTAGCACACACTAATATATAAATTCAATTAAAGGCGATGTTTGCCCTTAAAGAATTTAAAAGCCAAGAGAACAGGTGTCAAGAAGTCTTTCTGTAACGTTTCCTTCACCTAATTTTTAATCGCAAAAAGTGAGTTGAAAGTTTAAAGTTAACAAAAATTAATATTGTGATAAACTAATTGAATGATTTAATCAAAGTAGTCTTCTCGTAAGACGGAAGACCTGTTTGGAGGGTTGGGGCAATCAGAGTATACTTGAAATGGCTTGAAATGGCCTACCGCAAAGAATTCAGTGGTGACGAAAGGGCTGATGGACAGTCTCGATGGGTTGGCTCTACTCATGTGAAGAAACACTGGAATACTCTCTCCGGGAAGGTAGCCCGTCTTTTGCAGCATCACTTCTATTGCGTATCCACCGTGTCGGAGATACGAAGACTGAAAATTCTAAAAAGGAGAAAGTAGTCGTTTGGAAATTATTAAAATCATTGTGGAAAAGAGATATACTGAGCGCTAAGTTTGATCATGTAATTTGGTTCATGCATACAAAGAAAATGGCTATGTAATGGGAGTACAAAAATGGATATGGAGACGATAATATAGGTACGAATTTACTCATCACCGTAGAAAGGGTGAGGCTGGGTGCTAAAGCCTCATTCAAAATGTAGGGGTAAAGTATGCTTCCGCCTCGTTTTTTTAGGGCCAAAAATCCTGACTTTTTCCACAATGTGAAAGTTATCAAACTTTTTCATCAAAAAATGTACTTCAAAAACTGCCCAATATGTTACATCAAATTGCATCTAAGGACCCTCGAAAATTTTTCTCAATGAAAGGGGACGCGTCCTACCCCTCCCCAAGACAGAAGTCTAACACCCCCCCCATCCCGGGCTGAGAACAGCTTCATTTGTAGTCATCCAAAGTTATTTTCTTTAAAAACTGACACCGATGAAATCGGGTCAAGATAGTTCTTGCTTGAACTGTTCAAAATTACTTGATCATGAGTTGCACATGTTCTTTTCAGCCACTGTACAGAGCGGAGCTACTGCAGGACAGACCTACGATGAAAGTGTCTGATGGCTGAGAGAATGATCACGTCAGTAAAGTCACCGTCCGGTACTGGGGGAGTAGCTCTTTCAGAGAGCAGAACCCTTTCAGGGCTAACGTTTGGCTTTCGCCATGCGGCTCAACGCTGGAGGAACTTTTAGAAAAGTTCTCCAAGGTTAGTTTTAAAAACATTATTTGAACTTATCAAACTGCTATTTTCTTTAGACCTATATTCCATTTTCATGATATTCCAGATAAAATGACGGAATTGCACACTGGAATTATCCAGCTAAATCAAGGAGTTACATTGCAGGAAATTAGTACCGTATATAGTGACAACTTGGAACACCCCTTACTATCACATGATTCAAAAGAACTACACATTAATTAGAAATGGGGAGAGATATGCCTAGTCAAATTTGGGTGACAGTAGCCCCCACCCACTTATAATTCCTTTGAGAGGTAAATATTTATACCATGCCAGTAGCAAAAATGATCGCTCGAAAGTTTTCTTTTCATATTGAGAGTAAAAATATCATCTGAGCTTAATAAAAGTCACAGTATTTTTACTCAAAAAGTAAATCTGGAGAGAGTTTATACCTACAAAGGAAATTTATGGTACTGTTCAAGCACTGTGCTCGCGATCATTGCAATATGAAAATAAAAACAGAACATTGTGAAAATCATTACAATGTGCAACTTAACATGTGATTTGAAAAAGTATGACTATACTAGTATTGATTTCTTGTGCGTTGTAGAAAAAATCATGTGGATAATATTAAGGGGTACAAAAATGATAACACTTTCTCTTTCCCAGTGGTCAATGAACAATTTTCGTACTTATTTTTTTATTCATTTTTATGAATATTGGAAAATGGAAAAACAGAACGTTCTGATTTTTGTGGGTTTGGAAACAAGAAAAACAGAACAATTCCTCCCAAAACAGAACAGTTGATAAATATACTCAAAGGAGGAATTATTGTGGCACCTTTAGGCTGTAGATATTCTTCTTGTAATATTTAGTATATGGGGTTTTCTAGGTACAATATACATATCGATGCTCATATGCTATCAACTTGAAGTCTGGCTTC